>JASVEL010010239.1:0-99680 GCA_032618575.1 Nicotiana noctiflora
CGGGGTTTCAAACCCTCAGTGCATTGTTTACTACTACCACTCACCTCGAACCGGTAGAAGCTTCAATCCGCCTTGCGCTTGCCTCGCAAATCAATCTCCTCGGATGCCAAATCTGCTCAAAGTCATAGAGAATGCATCAATATACGCTAATTTCACGAAATTCATTCGAAATAACCCAATTTATATCAAAACCCACAAGTTGTCAAAACCCGACTTTTGGTACACTTGTCGAAAAATTACAAAATTTACATATTCGGAATCCTCATCTCGATACGAGTCTAGGCATATAAATTTTACCAAAATCGGACTCCATTTGCCCACTCAAATCAGTGTTTTTCTTAAATTTAGGCCTAGGGCTCAAACCCACCTTAAATCTTCCATTTACAGGGATTTAACCAAGGATTTCATGATAAAACGATGTAATTAAGCCACAAAACTTACCTCCAACGAATCCCCGATGAATTACCAGCAATTCCCGTGAGTTTCTCTCCCTAGAACTCAAAAATGGCGTTTTGGGTTAATGAACCCGAGAGCCCTCCTGTTCTGTGATTTTAATTCACTGCCAGACGATTTTACCCTACGCGTTCGCGATGGTCTCCACGCGAACGCGATGCCTTGCTCCGTTTCTTCATCGCGAACGCGACGTAAAGTCACGCGTTCGCGAAGACCAATCTTCCTAGCCCGGATTTTTCCTCTACGCGTTCGCGTCCCATACCACGCGAACGCGATGCTTCGTCTTTTCCTCTTACGCGTCCGCGTCCTTCACCCACGCGAACGCGATGCGTTCCAACCTTCTCCTTCGCGAACGCGGCATGTTACCTCGCGAACGCGATGGCCAACTGGCCCCAGCCTACGCGAACGCGGCAGTGCCCTCGCGAACGCGATGACCATTTTCCCTCAGCCTACGCGAACGCGGGCCTAGCCCTCGCGAACGCGAAGGCTTAACTGGTGCCCAGTGGTCTGCAATTTACAGTAGACCATTTCTTGCTTCCAAATGCCGGATGATGGTCCGGATTCACCCCGAGGGCCCCGGGACCCCAACGAAAACCACCAACATACCCCAAAACACGATACGAACTTGTTCCAATCATAAAAACACCATCCTAAACATCAAAATCACCAATTACACACGGATTCAAGCCTAAATTTCTTAAAACTTTCCGAATTACACATTTGATGAAAAACCCGATCAAACGACGTCCGAATGACCTGAAATTTTGCAGGCACATCCAAAATCACCTGACGGAGCTACTGCAACTGTCGGAATTCCATTCCGACTCCCGGATCAAAATCTCACCTACCGTTCGGATTTCGCCAAAATTCAACCTTAGCCAATTCAAGCCTATTTCTACACCGGGCCTCCAAATTCAATTCCGATCGCTCCCCTAAGTCACAAATCACCTTCCGGAACTAACCGAATCATCAGAATCCGATTTCGAGCCCTCTAACCAAATAGTCAACTCCGGGTTGACTTTCCTTATTCAAGCTTCCTCCAAAAAGGCTATATGCCTCATTTCCAATTTAATTTCACTCCTAACTCCCCCGATAGACTCTAACACTTATATAAAAGCATGAATTATGTAATTACAACATAACGGGGTGGTAATTCCCGTGACGACGGGCCGGGTCGTCACAAAAACCTAGTGACTTTTTCCGAGATCCAGTATTTATAATTTAGAATCCACACACTTACAAACCTAGCTATGCCTCTCAGTGTATAGAATCTTAGCTCATGCACAAAAGATTAAATTATTAATTCTCGTAATTAATAAACTACATTCACAATCAAAGATACTGTTGGACAAAATATCTTGATGATTGTAGCAGAAAGTTATAGTTTAATTTGTCTTGATTATGAGAATAGCTTTACTCCAACTTCTTGAGCTAATATACTCAGTCTATATTTAACGGACCAAATAGAGAAAATATATTTTTGTATTGAATATATAAAATATTTTCTCTAATTCATTAAATGAGCTTATACTCCAATGATCAATGTGTGTTTATTGTTTTGATTTATCAAAATGTACGATTCTATTTAGAGTTAGTGTATACCTAATAGATTGGACAACAACAAATAATATTTGTGAATAATAATTAGTTGATAGAATTCATGACTCAATTTTTGAGTTTGATGATACCCCTTTATGTAAGTTTATAAGTTTTCATGTGAATATCCGACCAGTGGATTTTGTATTCGTCACATGAAATATTTTAAGCGAAATTATAAAGGATTCAAGTAGTTGATTAAACCAAATTTCAGTGATTTAATTTAATTATCTGGTAGTTGAGATCTTAATATAGGGAGTTAAAATAAGTATTTTTTAATTTTTAAAATTCATATTGAGGAGTTCAATTGCAGTTTTTTACTGGAATAAATTGCAACTAATTATAGTAAGAATTAACTCATGCTAATTTTTAAAAAAATATTATAATTGGTAGCCTTTTATTATTTCTGTGGTCCCTGCTGCATCTAATAAAAACCTGAACAAGACTTGGGTAAAAAGTAACTTAGGAGAAAAGTCATCTAATAGAGTTGGAGTAGGATTCTACTTGTAGAAAGAGAATCCTAGACGCTTTTGGAGGAGGATTTTCGGCCAAAAATAACTCTATTAAAGGAAGACTAATTTCACCCAGTAACTCACCTTTTAGAGTTGTATTGTTCTTCCCTACCCAAAAGCAAAATTGTCCAAGGTTTTACTAGGCAAATAGCCGAAGACTGCAGTCCCGTATTCTTGCTATTTGGAAAGTTTGTGCAACTACTACAAGAGGTTAGTGCTTCTAATCTCGTTATTATTGTGTTGTCTAGTTTACATGTATTTGATGCCTCTTTGTATGCTTGCTTCCGTTGCGCATCTTCTAACAATTGGGTATCAGACGTCTTACATCTAACTAGATAATGTAATACAACATGTATAGAGTAATATTAAAACGTGTTATTTATTGATACATGTTTGGGATGATTATTCTATGTTAAAAACGTAATTGTATTTATTCGTATCTTAATTCTGTAATTCTGAACTTATGAATTAATATACACATGTATACACAATGGTGTTATATTTAAATAATAGTCTGTTTAAATTAAATATTTTGTAGAATAGCAATTTTTTTTATACAAACGTGACTGTGTTTTTGAATGTTATTAATGCTGTAATTATGGGTAAATATACATAAGTATAAACAGTGAATTAATACCATTAATCTGTTTTAGTTGCGTTATGTCCATAATCACATTGTTATATTAATAAAAACTTAATTGTTTTGTATGATATTAGTTCTGTAATTTTGAATTAAGATACAGAATTATTAACAGTATCGTTTTTGACTAGTGAAAGCATATTGTGTTTACAATTTTGTCTAAACACATTTTTATTAAATATAAAAAAAATTATTTTGAGTTCTTAAATCATATGTTAACAAACATCAGTATATTATGTGATTTGAACAAGTCAAAATAATTTAAAACCCTTAAAACGCCAAAAATAGAATTCTAGTCATGCGACGAATTCTAAAATTCTGTCGAACTCCTATTGACCTCAAATTTTGTAGGTTCGTCGGAAACGGCCCAACTTAAAAACACTTCAGCTTTGCTGATGATGTACGCCATTTTTTGGGCATTCAGGGTCGCTTAGATGGAGTTTTGGCCTTTCTTCTATTTTTAATAAAACAAAAAAATATTATAAGAAATTCCTGATGGTAGGGTTCAATTCATATTGTGTCAAATCATGTTTTACAATAATATAATGAATTTATATGTTGATATAGGTCTTCTTCCATATCGGGTAAATTCATTGTAGATGATTATGTAGTTTTGCCTCTTGTTATTTCATTACTTGTATTAACTCTCCGACTGAGTTACATGTTGATTGAATGAAACAAGATTTTATAAATGTGATATTTACCTATCTTAAATTAACAGTTTACTCTCCATCTGAGTTGGTCCAGTTTAAATTTATGGGGTTAATATCTTACATCACTCATATATTTTGCATGAATAGTTAAGTTTCCCTAACAAATCTAACTGTTCAATGAGCATGGTTATATGTGTAATGTGTTATTTTAAATTTAATCATTCTAAATACATAACTAATGATATATTTAATGTGAATATCTCTCAGATTAATCATGTCTTCATTCAACTCACTTACCTCAATTTTAAACCAAAACAAGTTAGAAGGACCGAATTATGTTGACTCGAAAAGGAACTTTGATATTGTCATAACTGCTGAAGGTTATAAATTTGTACTTACTCAAGAATGCCGAGAGAATACTGAAAATGCTACTGATGATCAGGTTAAGGCCTATGACAAATGGGTTAAGGCTGATGATATGGCATTATACTATATTCTTGCCTCTATGACGAATATTTTGCAACATCACCATCAGTCTATGGGGTCTGCTTATCATATGCTTGAAAGTCTCAAAGAAATGTTCAGTGACCAAAATCATGCAGCTAAGCAGACAACCATAAAAGCCCTTTTGAATAGCAAAATGGCTGAAGGATCATCGGTTAGTGACTATATTCGGAAGATAATGAGTCTTCAAAATGAACTGGAGGTCCTTGTGATGGCAGGCCGTGAATCTTTGAAACCACTACATCTTTTGTTTTATACATTCTTAAACAATTAAAACAATAATGGATAGGTATTAAAATGACAGCAGAAAAATAAAATCTTTGCGAAAGTCTTAGATAAATAGAAAGTCAAAATATAAAAATGCCAACACATGTCTCTACCCACTACATGGGGTCACAACGTACACGGACTATCTAGGAGTGCTACATACAAATATCTGAAAAAATGATATAAAAGTCTGTCTTGAGTACAAAAGGAAACAATGCATCAAAAATATAGAAGAGATGTCAGCCTACGAACTTCTGCAGGACTACCTTGGAATCTCGTGGACTGAAGGCTGGCTCCTGAAGTACTACTGCGCATCGTATGCTGCCCCAGTATTTGTACACAAGTACAGAATATAGTATCAGCACAACCGACCCCATGTGTTGGTAAGTCTCTGGCCTAACCCCGGCGAGGTAATGGTGAGGTTAGAACCAGACTCTAGATAAACCTGTACAATTCTATAATATATGGCGAAAGAATAAATAAGTTAAGAGCGATTTAAAAACGGAGGGGATACATGCTTCGGGAATCAATACCAACCTAGCAGAAATCAAATAAATATGAAAGAACAATACAATATCCAAAATAATATAATAGTACTACTTCTGTGGCACGCAACCCGATCCATATATATATAGTTGTTACGGCGTGCAACCCAATCCAATATGATACTTGTTGCAGCGTGCATCTCGATCATATATATATATATATATATATATATATATATATATATATATATATATATATATATATATTAATTGTTGTGGCATGAAACCCATATGCATATATATACAAATAAGAGTGTTGCGATATGCAACCTATTCCAAATATACACTACAAAAAAATCTGTATTTAGCGACGATCCTAATATGTTGCTAAAGGGTATCTTTCGTCGCTAATCAAGGTTAGCGGCGAATTAGTGACACATTAACTTTTGTTGCTGATTTGCTCGTTGCTAAGCCATTTGCGACGAAAAAATGGAATCTGTCACCATATTAGCGACGGACTAGTGACGAACAATAACCATTGCTACAATTTGCGACCAAATTTCCGTTGCTATATTAGAAAATTGTGTCGCTAAATTCACAATGCATTTCATCATTTTGAATACTTTTGCGACAGAAATGTTGTCGCTAATCCGTCGCCAATATTTTATGACTCATTTCAGCTTTTCATTTAGCAATAAAAATCGGTTATTTTTTATGCAAATTACTAAAATTGAAACAATCTACCGCATGCACAATATTTATGTAAATTACTAGATATCCTTAATAATAACTAAAATTCATACAAATTAACATACTTCAAGGTCCAAAATGATATTAAAATGCATATAGCTAATATAATTAAGTTCAAATTATCCCTAACACCAATAATAAAGTTCAAATAAAAAAGGTGTGAATTATCCCTAACACCAACAAGAACATTCAAAACAAAAAGCTTCCAAACCAAAAAGATGCGAATTATCCCTAACACCAATAATAAAGTTCAAAACAAAAAGCTTCCAAATATGAGGCTTAGGGGTTAAGGTCATCATTTGAAACTGATGGATGAACCCCATGAACAGTAGCAGTAGGAGGAAGATGAACATTTGGTACCGTATCTGATGGGTGGTCAGTAGAAGTCGGGGAGAGTGACGAAATTATTTCACGCACCCGCTCAGTCAATACTCGAAGCATCTGATCAGCTAGCACAAGTACTATGTGCTCTGTTAGTGCGGGAATCAAACACATCGCTAACTCATCCAGGTTCAATGCTCATTGAGCACTCGAAGGTGGTATTGACGATGAAGCATCTGATCCCGAAGAGCCACGAAGATTCGGTCCATAGTAGCATTTTGCTTGAGATCCAAGATCATATACTCTTCTCTTCTTTTCCCCTCCCGCGGCTTCGTAATATGCTTTCAATTGATCAATATCAAATTGAGCTTGTGTTTGGTCCTGTAATATTTCCTGATACTTTCCTGTCAAGAATGTTGAGCATTTAATTAAACAATAGAGAGGATACTTTTCATACTCCGTTTATATTGTAGTAAATAAAATTATCCAATATTGGACTTACATGCACGATTCGAGCTTTGTCATCAAGAAAAGATTTCCATCATGCACATATGTATGGACGTACTAATATAACTCACTTGGTGTTGGGTCTCGACCCTTTTGAACAGCCTATACAAAAAAAATTATTTTCACAAGCGTCAAAATATTGCTATAGAACCAAAAGTTTTGTCATATCCAATAAGCAAAATCGTGAATCACAATTCCTTATACTAAAAGACACAATGTTCATTACCTAGAGCTGCCCAAGATAGCTTGAAAGAATAAAATGTTCATGCTAAAGACCCATAGTTCAATGACACAATTTACTAACCCATGTGAGCCAATGGAAACAACTAATGATTACACAAGATAAATTAGCATGTCTTGACAAATTCATGTTCACTTCTCGCAATTTTCATGCGAAGCAAAATATAAGTGATATCAGAATTTACACAAGTGGTGCTATGAAAAAAGTCAACTAAGTCAAGGGAGGCTGCTACTTTCGAAAAGGCATTATGCTCCAACTAAGACAGAATTTTGCATTGGTAAGAGCTCAACAGTTTCACAAGGCAAATCAAGGCAAATGCTATCATATACAAGACAAAACAATCCTACAATACCAGCACTCATTGACAATCATTAAAAACTCAAACATCATGTACAATAAAATAAGTTACCACAATAAAAATAGGCAGGTGCATGTATCAAAATCCAGCATCTTTCAGCACGCTGAATAGCAACGCTTTTGCATCAGGTTGCAAAACAATATTTATCATGGCATAATATAGATACAAAATGATAACACCCAAAGCTTTCTTCCAGGTCACCAATTGGTTCTTTCTAACAGATAGTACTACCTACTTCTCCTTATGTTGGGAACCCCCAACTTAGAAAAAACAAACCATGGAAGATCTACATCTATTGCTGCTAGTAAGAAGTGGGACTTTCCAATATCATTACATGCCTGCTTATTTATGGTACATATGTCTCTTATGTTTAAATAATTTTTATGCGTTGTATGATGGAATAACTAATGCGGGTTTTGTTTTGTTTTGTTTGTTTTCCTTTCTCTTCCATGCGCCGAGGGTCGATTGGAAACAGCCTCTCTGCCCTCTCGGGTAGAGGTAAGGCCTGTCTACATATTACCCTCCCCAGACCCCACCTTGTGGGAATATACTGGGTTGTTGTTGTTGTTGTTATCTCTATCTCTCTATGTGCGTGTGCATGTGGTGTGTGTGCGCGCGTGCGTGCGTATATGTGTTTGTGTGTGAGAGAGAGAAATGATAGCTTGCAGTATGTTTATTACATCCAGGAAAAAAGAAGAAGTAAAGAGAATCAAACATGCAAATCTTTGACAACCAGTCACCAATTGGTTCTTTCTAAGAAACAGTACTAGCTACTTCCCTTTATGTTGGGAACCCCCAACTTAGAATAAACAACCATGGATATTGTCATGCAGCAAGATCCGTAGGAAACTTGAAGAAGCAACAGAACAACCATGGATATTGTCAATACCCACTATTTCTCTATACACACTATTGGAATTTTAGTAAATAGGGATCAAGTGTGAGAACATACAAGTATGTTGTTCCTTGATTACTAATTCCCTCCACATTAATTTTTGAAAGGATCTTCTATAGGTTATGCTCTCCTAGTGGCTATTTTCATAAAGAAATGTACCTATTCTGTTAATGGTCAAATTTGGTGCCTTAGATATGTGCATAAGGGAGAGACAGAAGAAAGGGTGGTCGTATAAGTTCATCGTGTATTTGCTAATATCTCAAGATCCCTGGTTTTACAGTCAAGGGATGAGATTGCTTTGTACATGTATCTACCTGAGGAACCAAAATTCCCCAATGCTGCATGATGAACTCCAAGTGTTGCTATTTGTTTGTGAATGCCTTTTCATTTCTTTTGGGAGTAGCAAACATGACAGAAATAGCATGGCACATGCTATTTACACGAGTGTTATCGCTTAGTAATGAAAAATAATATGTATTTTCATCTTAAATATAGGAATTGCCATGGTTTATTGCACGGAGTACATTTGTCGGGATAGGATTTGGTCTCTTTTGATCCATTTCATACATATTCAAATACTGAAGGCAGAAATGCAGATTCAATCAAGTTTTTACTTGTGGTTGCTTGATTTTCCATTCACAGTAATAAATCCAAATCTAGTATAAATAAATATCTATGTTTACATATATATAATTCAAGTCGAAATTAGAGGTTGCAAATGCACTCACAGTTGAAGTTCTATATCTGTTGTTGTGTCACGACCCGGATTCTCCCCCAACATCGGGATCGTGATGGCGCCTACTCGTGATAGTTAGGCAAAGCCACTTTACACACACTATCCTGTTTTTAGCAATACTTCATACTCAATTTAACAATCAAAATCATAATCTTAATTAAACAAGTGCGGAAGACTTTATAAAAATAGAAATAAGTAGTTTCAAGGTAACTGATACTGAAATCCTCTACCCAAGACGTGGAGTCACCAACTCAAAAAGGTATGAAAGAAACATAACACAATCTGTTTGTCTCGGAACAAGGAGACTACAGTTAATGACATAGATAAAAGGAAGAGACGCCGGGCCTGCGGACGCCTGCAAGCTACCTCGGTCTCAAATATGATCAACTTCCACGCAAAAGATCTATTGCTGCTGCGCCTGATCGAAACCTGGACCTGTTCAAAAACGCACAGAAGTGCAATATCAGCACAACCGACCCCATGTGCTGGTAAGTGCCTGGCCTATCCCGGCGAAGTAGTGACAAGCCTAGGACCAGACACCCACATAAACCTGTGCAGTTCTATATATATGTATACCACAAGATAACGAGAAATAACCAAGTAATAATGCAATAAGGAATATCTCAAAAGAACTCAACAATTAACAACAGTTAATAAGTCTACAAGGAAAACAAAGTATAATGGAAAAACAAGTAATATCAAGTCAAGGAATGACAAGTAGTTGCACGGCATCACCCTTCGTGCTTTTACTCTCATCCTCACCAAATAAGCAAATAAAGTGCACAACATCACCCTTCGTGCTTTTACTCTCATCCTCACATCCATGGTACGACATGATCCTTCGTACATGGTTCAATAACAAGGCACGGCATGATCCTTCGTGCATAATCAATAAAACATGGCACGACATTAACCTTCGTGCATAATCAATATCAAGGCACGGCATTAACCTTCGTGCATAAACAACAAATCAAGGCACGACATCACCCTTCGTGCATTATCACTCTTCCTCACCCAAATAACAATCACAGTTAAGGGCAAGGAATGAAAATAACAAATCATGAACCATCCTTGCAAGGGACACAAAAATTATTTCAACAAAGTCCCGGCAAGGGCAATCAATAGAAATTTTACAACCCGGCAAGGGTTCAACAATTTATCTTCAAATATGTCTCACAACAAGTATTAACAATGACTTACGGTCATGCTAGACGCTAGGGTATGAATGCTCGTCACTACAGCCCATACACCGCACTCTATCACATAGCACATAGTACATAATCTTATTCCCACAAGCTAGGATAGAACAAACACTTACCTCGAATGTTTACGAACAATTCAATACGTGGCAATGTCTTTTCCTTTCAAATTTGGCTCCAATCCAATCGTATCTATACACAATTGATTTAATATCATCAATACTACTCAACAAATTAATTCATATGATCAATTACAATTTTTACAACATTCTGTCCGGAATAGTGAATATCGACCTCGGGCCCACATGGTCGGAACTCGGGGTTTGGACTAAAATCCGGTTACCCATTCCCCCATGACTTCAAATATATGATTTGTTTCAAAATCGGACCTCAATTCGAGGTCCAATTACCCAATTCATGAAAAACCCTATATGCTACCAAAAACAAGAAATTCTACCATGAAAACCTTTGATTTCTATTGAAAAACATGTTTAATGTTGTTCGGAATTGAAAGAATTAAGTAGAAAGTGACTTACAATTGCTTTGAAGAGGAGGGAGTTCGTGAAAAATCGCCAATGGATGTTTTTGGGTTGTGAAATGTGAAAAATGAAGCTGGAAATCGTGATTTACATGTCTCTGTGTTCGCATTTGCGAACAGGGGTTCGCAATTGCGAACCCCGACCAATTTCTGGAGTTTGAAAAATAAGCTAAGGATGGAAAGTTCGCATTTGCGAACTTTTGTTCGCATTTGCACACTTTTGTTCGCATTTGCGAAGCCAAGGCAATTGCTGGGAGGTTCGCATTTGCGACATAATATTCGCATTTGCGATATTCAAGGGGCCTTCGCATTTGCGACAAATGCTTTGCATTTGCGAAGCCAAGCTTAACACTGAAGGCCTCGCATTTGCGAGGTAGACTTCGCATTTGCGAAGCAGTTCTCAATTCTGCCAACTTCGCATTTGCGAAGTATGGTTCGCATTTGCGAACCAAGGCTAGCCTGGGACCTCTCGCAATTGCAAGAAAATCTTCGCAATTGCGAAGACAACAGCTGGGTGAAAAATCAGCAGTGTTAAAATTCAGAAATCGATCCAACGGCCTATCAAATCTTTACCTGAGCCCCCCGGGCTCCAAACCAAACATGTACACAACTTCAAAAATACATTACAAACTTGTTCGTGCGATCACGTCGTCAATATCACATCGTTTTCATCAAATCAAGCCTCAAGTTCATGATTGTCATACTTTTGGTTCTCAAAACTTTCAAACTTGGAAGTCAAGGTCCAAAACAAATCAAACGACATCCAAATGTCACCAAACTTTGCAGAAAGCACATATATAATATTTATGACTTGTACCGGGCGTCGGAACCAAAATACGAGCCCGATACAAAGGTCAATTAATTCATTTTCCTTTAATAATTACATCAAAAACAATTTCACAGAAAAATTCATAACTTGGGCTCTAGGCCTCAGAATTCGACTCCGGACGCATGTCAAAGTCCCATATTTTCCTACGGACCTTCCAGGACCGTCCGTTCTCAGGTCCGGGTCCATTTACCAAAAATGTTGACCGAAGTCAACCATATCAATATTAATATCATTTTATCCAAATTTCTCATAGAATTCATATTTTCTATCACAAAATCTTTCCAGCTACATGCTCGGATCGTGCACGTAAATCGAGGAAATATACAATGAGGTTTTCAAGGCCTCGGAAGTACGGAACAAGTGAGGAAAATAGGTGATGACCCTTTGGGTCGTCATATTCTCCACCTCTAAAACAACCGTTCACCCTCGAACGGACAAGAGAAGGAAGTACCTGAGTTGGGGAACAAATGTGGGTAGCGGCTCCGCATATCAGACTCGGACTCCCAGGTCGATGCCTCAGGAGGCTGACCTCTCCACTGAACACGCACAGAAGGATAACTCTTCGACCTCAAGTGTCGAACCTGCCGGTCTAGAATGGCTACCGGCTCCTCCTCGTAAGATAGATCATTGTCCAATTGGACAGTACTGAAGTCTAACACATGTGTGGGATCGCCGTGGTATCTCCGAAGCATAGATACATGAAAAACTGGATGCACGGCTGATAAGCTAGGCGGCAAAGCTAATCTGTAAGCCACCCCTCCCACTCTGTCTAGAATCTCAAATGGACCAATATACCTAGGGCTGAGCTTGCCCTTCTTCCCGAACCTCATCACGCCTTTCATAGGCGACACTCGGAGCAATACTCGCTCACCAACCATGAAATCTACATCTCGAACCTTACGATCCTCATAAGTCTTGTGTCTGGACTGAGCTGAACGCAATCTCTCCTGAATAGTCTTGACCTTATCCATGGCCTCCTGAACTAAATCTGTACCCAACAACCGAGCCTCTCCCGGTTCAAAACATCCAACTGGAGATCGACATCGCCTACCATACAACGCCTCATACAGGGCCATATGGATGCTGGACTGGTAGCTGTTATTGTAGGCGAACTCTGCTAATGGCAGAAATTGGTCTCACGAGCCTCCGAAATCAATAACACAGGCTCGAAGCATGTCCTCTAGAATCTGAATAGTCCTCTCGGACTGGCCATCCGTCTGAGGATGAAATGCTGTACTCAATCGAACCTGGGTGCCTAACTCTCGCTGGACCGCTCTCCAGAACCGCGAGGTAAACTGCGTTCCCCGATCAGAGATAATAGATACTGGCACCCCATGGAGTCGAACAATCTCCCTGATGTAAATCTCTGCTAACCTCTCCGATGAGTAGGAGACAGATACTGGAATAAAGTGTGTTGACTTGGTCAACCTATCAACAATGACCCAAATAGCATCAAATTTCCTCCGAGTCAAAGGAAGTCTAGTAACGAAGTCCATAGTGATCCGCTCCCATTTCCACTCGGGAATTTCAATCCTCTGGAATACACCACTAGGTCTCCGGTGCTCATATTTCACCTGCTGACAATTTAGACACCGAGCGACATACGCAACGATATCTTTCTTCATTCTGAGCCACTAATTGTGCTGTCGTAAGTCCTGCTACATCTTCGCGGTGCCCGGGTGTATAGAATACCGCGAACTGTGGGCCTCCGCTAAGATCAACTCTCGAATCCCTTCGACATTGGGCACACAAACTCTACCCTGCTATCTCAATGCCCCATCATCATCTAGATTTACCTTTGTGGCACCTCCCCGCTGTACTGTATCTCTCAAATCACGCAAATGAGGATCATCAAATTGCCTCTCACGGATACGCTATAATAGAGAAGAACGAGCGATCGTGCAGGCTAACACCCTGCTAGGCTCAAAAATGTCTAATCTCACCAACCGGTTGGCTAAGGCCTGGACATCTTGAGCAAATGGTCTCTAACTGACCCGAATGAATGCAAGACTGTCCATGCTGGCGGCAGACTTTCTACTCAATGCATCGGCCACCACATTGGCCTTACATGGGTGATATAAGATAGTAACATCATAGTCTTTCAGCAACTCTAACCATCTCCGCTGTCGTAGATTCAACTCCTTTTGCTTGAACAAGTACTGTAGGCTTTTGTGATCAGTGTATACCTCACACGTCACACCATATAGATAATGCCTCTAGATCTTCAAGGCATGCACCACTGCTGCTAACTCAAGATCATGTACTTGGATAATTCTTCTCATGTATTTTTAGCTGTCTCGAAGCATAAGCGATAACCTTACCATCCTGCATCAATACCGCTCCAAGCCCTGTACGAGATGCGTCACAATAAACTGTATAAGGCCCTGCACCCGTAGGTAGTATCAACACTGGCGCGGTGGTCAAGGCTGTCTTAAGCTTCTGAAAGCTCGCCTCACACTCCTCTGACCACTGGAACTGGACACCCTTCTGGGTCAACCTGGTCATCGGGGCTGCAATAGAAGAAAAACCCTCTACAAATCGACGGTAGTAACCGGCTAACCCCAAGAAACTCCGGATCTCAGTCACTGAAGCTGGTCGAGGCCAATTCTGGACTGCCTCAATCTTCTTAGGTTCGATTCCCAGTAGCTGCAGCTATGCGTGGAATTCTCCTATACCCAAGGGTAACAATTCCTTAGGCTGCGTGTCACTGCTGTGTGTTCGGTGGCACGGCCGGCGCCGCTGCTGCTGTGTGTTCGGGATGTCATCTATAAAGACTCTCATGAACAGATCTAAGTAAGGCCTGAATACCCGATTCATCAACTCTATGAATGCTGTTGGGGTATTGGTCAACCCGAAGGACATGACCAAGAACTCATAATGCCCATATCTAGTGCGAAAGGCTTTCTTAGGAATGTCAGCCGCGCTGATCTTTAGCTGATGGTAGCCTGACCTCAAGTCTATCTTTTAGAACACCCTCGCTCCATGGAGCTGGTCAAACAAATCATCAATCTTCGGCAGTGGATACTTATTCTTTATTGTCACTTTGTTCAATTGCTGGTAATCAATACACATCCGCATCGAGCCATCTTTCTTCTTTACAAATAATACAGGTGCTCCTCAGGGGGAAACACTGGGCTAGATAAAGCCTTTCTCAAGAAGGTCTTGTAACTGATCTTTCATCTCTTTTAATTCCGGCGGGGTCATACGATTGGGTGGAATAGAGATGGGCTGAGTGCCCGGTGCCAGATCAATGCAGAAATCAATATCCCTGTCGGGTGGCATGCCCGGCAGGTCTGAAGGGAAAACCTCAGGAAACTCCCGTACAATGGGGACTGAATCAATAGAAGGAACATCTGCGCTAGAATCACGAACATAAGCCAGATAAGCTAGACACCCCTTCTCGACCATGCGTCGAGCCTTAACATAGGAAATAACGGTGCGAACAGAGTGGCTTGAGGTACCTTTCCACTCTAGTCGGGGTGATTCTGGCAAGGCCAAGGTCACAGTCTTAGCATGACAATCTAGAATAGCATGGTATGGGGACAACCAGTCCATCCCCAATATGACATCAAAATCCACCATGTCCAAAAGCAACGGATCAACACGGGTCTCAAGACCCCCAAAGATAACTACGCACGAATGATGCACACGGTCGACTACAATGGAGTTACCCACCGGTGTAGACACATAAACTGGAATATCCAGAGCATAGCTCGGCACGGCCAAATATGGTGCAAAGTAGGAAGACACATACGAATATGTAGATCCAGGGTTAAATAATACTGAAGCACCTCTGCCACACACAAGAATGGTACCTGTAATCACGGCATCTGATGCCTCTACCTCTGGCCTGGCTGGTAAAGCATAGAATCGGGGATCTGCACCTCCCCTCTGAGCTACGTCTCTAGGATGGCCATCAACTGGCTGACCTCTACCTCTGGCTGGACGGTCTCCACCTCTACGGTCTCGACCTCCACCTCTATAATCTCTACCCCCGCCTCGGGCTGGCTGGGCAGGCTGAGGGTCAGCTGGGGCCTGAATAATGGGACAAGGGCCCCGCTGCTGAGTGTTGCCCGTCGCTCGAGGGCAGAACCTAACAAAATGACCTGGGTCACCACAACCGTAGAAACTCCTAGGCTGATGGGGCTGCTGGCCCTGACGACTTGAATGGCCTCCATGAACACTCTGAAGAGGCTGAGCATTAATAGGAGGCTGATCTAAATACTGCCCACGAAACCCACGATCACCTGGTCCACCCTGTAAAACCTGAAGGGTGGAATGGAAAGGCCTAGAAGACTGACCTCTGTCAAAAGATTCTTTGCCACTAGAAAAAGAACCACTAAACCTGCCTGAATGACGAGGCCTCTTGTCTGAAGAATAACCACCTCCCCGAGCAAGAGCCATCTCAACTCTACGTGCTGCATTAGCTGCCTCCTGAAATGATTTATCACTCCTCACTCCCATAGCCATCTGAAGTCTGATTGGCTGATTAAGCCCATCTATGAACCTGCGGACCCTCTCCCGCTCTATGAGAAATATCACCACTGCATGACGTGCCAAATCAACAAATCTCGTCTCATACTGAGTGACCGTCATAGTGCCCTGCTGGAGGCGCTCAAACTGCCTCCGAAGTGCATCCCGCTGAGTACTAGGGAGAAACTTCTCCAGAAATAGCTCTACAAACTGATCCCATAATAAGGCCGGGGACCCTGCTGGCCGAGTTAAACAATAATCCCTCCATCAAGTCTTGGCGGATCGTGAAAGCCTGAATGTACAGAAGTCAACTCCATTGGACTCCACGATATCCATAGTCTTGAGAATCTCATGGCAACTGAATAAGAAATCCTGAGGATCCTCTGATGAAGCGCCGCTGAAAGTGGTGGTGACGAGCTTGGAGAACCGATCAAATCTCCATAAAGCATCTGAAGACATAACCGCTCCATCGATGGCCTGAGCTGTAACAACCGTCTAAGCTGCCACTGCGGGCTAAACCACTGAAACCTGAGTCCGGGAAGCTACATGCTCCGGAGTACGTGTAGCAAGAGTCTAAACCCCTCCTCCAGCTTAAGAAGTGGCTGGTGCTACTGTCAATAAGCCTGCTCTGGCAACACTGTCCATAAATCCCGCTATCCTGACCAAATCCTCCCGAAGATCCGGGGTAAATAAAGCCTCTCCTAGGACCTAAGCTGGGCCCACTGGAGCTGTTGGGACTAGAACCTCCTCGCCAATCTCAATATGAGGCTCCACCTCTGGAGTAGCTGCCGGGGACTGAGCTCTGCCCCTACCACGGCTTCTGATATGGCCTCCCTGCCCCTCACGGGAGCAGCCTCTAGGGCTCGGGCTGCTGGTCAGCGGATGAAGAAGCTCGTGTCCTCACCATCTGCGAAAGGACAGAATAAAAGTTCAATCGGTATTTGAGGAACAAGTCGCACGACAAGAAAGAACAAATGAGAGACTCTTTCCTAACTCAATAGACTTTGGAGGACAAGTACAGACGTCTCCGTACCTACCTCTCAAACTCTACTAAGCTTGTTCGTGAGTGGTGAGACCTATGTAACCTAGAGCTCTGATACCACTTGTCATGACCCGGATTCTCCCGCAACATCGGGATCATGATGGCGCCTACTCGTGATAACTAGGCAAGCCACTTTACACACACTATCCTATTTTTAGCAGTACTTGATACTCAATTTAACAATCAAAATCATAATCTTAATTAAACAAGTGCGGAAGACTTTATAAAAATAAAAATATGTAGTTTCAAGGTAACTGATACTAAAATCCTCTACCCAAGACGTGGAGTCACCAACTCACGAACTACTACATGAATACTACACATAAAGGTCTGAAAGAAACATAACATAATCTGTTTGTCTCGGAACAAGGAGACTACAGCTAATGACATAGATAAAAGGAAGAGACGCCGGGCATGCGGACGCCTGCAAGCTACCTCGGTCTCAAATATGATCAACTTCCACGCAAAAGATCTACTATTGCTGCTCCTAATCGAAAAATGGACCTGTGCAAAAATGCACAGAAGTGCAGTATGAGCACAACCGACCCCATGTGCTGGTAAGTGCCTGGCCTATCTCGGCGAAGTAGTGACAAGCCTAGGACGAGACACCCACATAACCTGTGCAGTTCTATATATATGTATACCACAAGATAACGAGAAATAACCGAGTAATAACGCAATAAGGAATATCTCAAAAGAACTCAACAATTAACAACAGTTAATAAGTCCATAAGGGAAACAAAGTATAATGGAAAAACAAGTAATATCAAGTCAAGGAATGGCAAGTAGTTGCACGGCATCACCCTTCGTGCTTTTACTCTCATCCTCACCAAATAAGCAAATAAAGTGCACGGCATCACCCTTCGTGCTTTTACTCTCATCCTCACATCCATGGTACGGCATGATCCTTCGTACATGGTTCAATAACAAGGCACGGCATGATCCTTCGTGCATAATCAATAAAACATGGCACGGAATTAACCTTCGTGCATAATCAATATCAAGGAACGGCATTAACCTTCGTGCATAATCAATAACAAGGCACGACATTAACCTTCGTGCATAAACAATAAATAGAGGCACGACATCACCCTCCGTGCATTATCACTCTTCCTCACCCAAATAACAATCACAGTTAAGGGCAAGGAATGAAAACAACAAATCATGAACCATCCCTGCAAGGGACACAATAATCATTTCAACAAAGTCCCGGCAAGGGCAATCAATAGCAATTTTACAACCCGACAAGGGTTCAACAATTTATCTTCAAATATGTCTCACAACAAGTATTAACAACGACTCACGGTCATGCTAGACGCCAGTGTATGGATGCTCGTCACCATAGCCCATACACCGCACTCGATCACATAGCACATAGTACATAATCCTATTCCCTCAAGCTAGGATATAACAAACACTTACCTCGAATGTTTACGAAAAATTCAATACGTGGCAATGCCTTTTCCTTTCAAATTTGGCTCAAATCCAATCGTATCTATACACAATTGATATAATATCATCAATACTACTCAACAAACTAATTCATATGGTCAATTACAATTTTTACAATATTCTGCCCGGAATAGTGAATACCGACCTCGGGCCCACATGGTCGGAACTCAGGGTTCGGAATAAAATTCGGTTACCCATTCCCCCACGAGTTTAAATATATGATTTGTTTCAAAATCGGACCTCAATTCGAGGTCCAATTACCCAATTCATGAAAAACCTTATATTCTACCAAAAACAAGAAATTCTACCATGAAAACCTTTGATTTCTATTGAAAAACATGTTTAATGTTGTTAGGAATTGAAAGAATTAAGTAGAAAGTGACTTACAATTGCTTTGAAGAGGAGGGAGTTCTTGAAAAATCTCCAATGGATGTTTTTGGGTTGTGAAATGTGAAAAATTAAGTTGGAAATCGTGATTTACAGGTCTCTGTGTTCGCAATTGCGAACAGGGGTTCGCAATTGCGAACAGGGGTTCGCAATTGCGAACCCCGACCAATTTCTGGAGTTTGAAAAATAAGCTAAGGATGGGAAGTTCGCATTTGCGAACTTTTGTTCGCATTTGCGAAGCCAAGGCAATTGCTGGGAGGTTCGCATTTGCGACATAATGTTCGCATTTGCGAACAACGCTGGATTCAAGGGGCCTTCGCATTTGAGAAGCCAAGCTTAACACTGAAGGCCTCGCATTTGCGAGGTAGACTTCGCATTTGCGAAGCAATGCTCAATTCTGCCAATTTAGCTATTGTGAAGTATGGTTTGCATTTGCGAACCAAGGCTAGCCTGGGACCTCTCGCAATTGCGAGAAAATCTTCGCAATTGCAAAGACAACACCTAGGTGAAAAACCAGCAGTGTTAAAATTCAGAAATTGATCCAACGGCCTATCAAATCTTTACCCGAGCCCCCCGGGCTCCAAACCAAACATGTACACAACATCAAAAACACATTACAAACTTATTCGTGCGATCACATCGCCAAGATCACATCGTTTTCATCAAATAAGGCCTCAAGTTCATGATTTTCATACTTTTGGTTCTCAAAACTTTCAAACTTGGAACTCAAGGTCCAAAACATATCAAACGACATCCAAATGTCACCAATCTTTGCAGAAAGCACATATATAATATTTATGACTTATACCATGCGTCGGAACCAAGATACGAGCCCGATACCAAGGTCAATTAATTCATTTTCCTTTAATAATTACATCAAAGACAATTTCACAGAAACATTCATAACTTGGGCTCTAGGCCTCAGAATTCGACTCCGGACGCATGTCCAAGTCCCATATTTTCCTATGGACCTTCTAGGACCGTCCGTTCTTGAGTCCCATCCGTTTACCAAAAATGTTGACCGAAGTCAACTATATCAATATTAATATCATTTTTATCCAAATTTCCCATAGAATTCCCTATTTCTATCACAAAATCTTTCCGGCTACATGCTCGGATCGTCCACGTAAATCGAGATAATATAGAATGAGGTTTTCAAGGACTCGGAAGTATGAAACAAGTGAGGAAAATAGGTGATGACCCTTTGGGTCATCACCTGTTGCTAGTAAGAAGTGGGACTTTCGAATGCCTTATGAAAGACAAAGACATATATGAAGGCAAAACTTAAATCAGTTGATGCTATATCAATACTGAAATCAAGTCTTAATGCAGTCCAAGCTAACTGCATGTGCGTGTATGTGTGCACGTGTGCATATGAGTGTGTGTCAGAGAGAGAGAGAGAGAGAGAGAGAATGAGAGAGATGATAGCTTGCAGCATGTATATTACATCCATATTGAGCTTGTGACTATAACAATAGTTTCTCTATACACACTTTTGGAATCTTAGTAAATAGTGATCGAGTGTGAGAACATATCTCAGTAATTAAATACAAATTCGGACACTAAAAGCAATAAGGTTAAGGTTGCGATATACTTACAAATCTCTTGCGATGCTCTCCAATGGAGATAGAGCCGCCTGTGAGAGTCCCAGTGGAGACTCCACTCCTACCGCTACGACGATTCTTTGCATTTATTTCTGACTTTTCAATACACTTGAGATCTTTCCAAAGTTGTTCCCAACTTTCCCACACTTCTCCTGGAACACCTCTTGGCCTAAATTATTTAGCTTTCATTTTGGAAGTGAAATCTTATATAATGAGAAGTTATACCTTGAATTTCCCCAATAAATTTTTTTTATCTCGTCAGAGACACTTTTCCAATTGATTCCAACTACTAGAAATTAGAGTTATGGCAACACTTTTTATTGCTACGGTTCTGAAACAGTTGCTATAGGTGGTCTATGGTTACAATTTTAACCGTTACTAATAATTACTAGAACTATCGGGACACTTACTAATTGAGCCGTTTCATAGTCCACAAATCGTCCCTATACAAGCATATATGGCAACACTTTATATAACCGTAACAATAAATCCATCTATGGGAACAGGTATCTCTATTGTTATGGTTATTAATTCCCTCTTTTTTTCCACCCAAATTTTTAGTACCCGCTAAAATATTGGTAGGGCCCGCCATCTTATTTTTTATTTTTTTTAGTTTTATACCTCATAAAATATGAAATACACTAAACCCCTAAAAACATATGTTGTCTTCCTCTATTGTAGTCTACTCCAATACAGTACTCCCAAAAATAGCTCTAAAATCATACCAAATCAGCGAAAATCCGTCAAAATTCCAAAATATTTCGAATTAGAGAGCTGTTTGCGGGATTCAAGATCTCTCTTTGCCATTGGGTTTGAGATTTGAGTCATTGTGCGCTTGATTTCGCTATTTGCTTGGAGAGACCAAGCTCAGCTTTTTAGGGCTTCTATTATTGTGTAGATTGTCAACAATCGTGTTCCTTCTGTGGTAATTCATTTTTCTTCAAAGAGACCTCATCAACAAATTGAGTCGATGCCGCGCTAGGCTGCTGCTCTTCGTAATCTCCTTCTAGAGTGAACTCGCCTGAAAATCGAGTGGTAAGCATCTTTGTTCTCTTTGTATTTACCAATCATATGAATCTATTTCTCTAGATTATCAGTTGTAAGCCCTAAAAATTGAATGGTTCTTTCTCTAGATTATCATGTTCTAGCTCCTTCCTCTTTGACTCTTCTCTCTTCCTGCTTAGTGCATTGATTGTATAATTATAAGGTGAGTACTGGTTTCTTAATTTTATAATTTTCGGGTTGTTGCTATATAGAAATTGTGTAAATTGTTGGTCTATAATTATCTGCGTTTGTCCGGAATAAACTACGACTGGTTATGGACTATGTTGCTTTACCAAAAGTCCTTTGAATTAAGGGAAGTGTTAGCGATACTCTTTTCTGGGTTGACCGTGATGGCCCCTCAGGAGTTGCACTTCAGCAATTCGCCTTTGTTTTAAAGGTGTTTGAATAACTTCTTTACTCTTCTGAAACTTTTTATGTTTTTAGAATATTGAAATAAAATGCTACCTTAACCCCCAACTAGGATTTAACGGACTAACTGTGTGCATTCCATTTCAAACAGTTTGAGAGTTTTTTTTGTTGACAAAAGTTTAGAGAAATATGTTGTTAGATAAGTGCTCACTGTTGTTTCTCAATTGAAGATGTATTACTTCATAAGAGATGTTTCACGACATTAAATTAGTGACAACTGAATGTATTCTCAGTACTTGAAGCACACAAGGAAGAGGAAGAATTTGGAGAGTTGTTGTTTTGTTGAAATAATAACTTTGATCCTTGATTATTATTCTCACTCGTGAAATGCCATGAGAAATGATTACAAGTGTTAGAATCTGCTGGAGGAGAACTCAAATGAGAATAATCCAAACCTATTTGGAATTTCTTGAGTTTTTTCTTTAGACGAGTGTTCCAGTAGTTCTTTATGTCATTGTCTGCCCTCCTTGTGATGACCCGGCCCGTCATCATGTAAGTTCTCACCATGTTTTCCCCGTTATATGCTTGTTCATATTTCAATATGTGTGTTTGGCGAGTTTGAGTTAATTCGGATCGAGTTTGGTTGGAAATGAGACAAATAGTCTCTTAGGAGAAGGCATAGTTGAAAAAAGTCAACCGGATGTTGACTTATGAGTTAGAGAGCTTGGAATCAAATTATGATGATTCGGTTAGCTTCGCGAGGTCATTTGTGGCTTAGGAGAGTGATCGAAATTTAATTTGGAGGTCCAGTGTATTTTTAGACTTGAATTGGCTAGGGTTGAATTTTGGCGAAATCCAAACGGTAGGTGAGATTTTGATCCGGGAGTCGGAATGGAATTCTGACTCAGTAGCTTCGTTAGGTGATTTTGGATATGCCTGCAAATTTCAGGTCATTCGGATATCGTTTGGTCGGGTTTTCAATCGAAAGTGAATTTTGAAAGTTATAGTTAAACTTAAGCTTGAATTTGATGAAAACGGATGATTTCGGTGATTTCGATAGTGATTTTATGATTCAAACAAGTTTGAATGATGTAATAGATCGTATCTGTGTTTTTAGTTGAGGTCCCCGGGGCCTCGGGGTGATTTCGGATGGCTAACGGGAATTTTTGAGTTGAAAAATACAGCAGAAATATTGCAGAGAATTTTGTTCTATGCGACCACAATGATCTAATGCGATCGCGTAGTGTTAGCTATAGTACCCAGGAGTTTGCTCTATGCAATCGCATAAACTTAGCTACAATGCCCGGAAATTTTGTTCTATGTGATCGCAATGATCTAATGCGATCGCATAGTGTTAGCTACAGTACCCAGGATTTTGTTCTATGCAATCGCATAGACTTAGCTATAGTGCCCAGAAATTTTGTTCTATGCAATTGCAATGCTCTAATGCGATCGCATAGTGTTAGCTACAGTACCCGGACAGAATGTTAAAAACATTTCAATCGCGAAATCAACCGATTTTTCCACCATTTTTTGTCATTCTTAAGAGCTTTTAGACGGTAATTGAAGGATTTCGACGGGGAATCGTTGGAGGTAAGTTGTATGAGTTAAATACATCTTTTTATACATGAATCATCCATTGAATTCTCTGAATTTGGGTAAGAAATTAAGAAAAATAGGGCTTTGAGCAAAACATTTAAAATGGGGATTTGAAGGACTATTTGTAGTTCGAATTGGGAGTTCTTTGTATGTAGACGAGGATTCCGAAAATGTGAGTTTCATAATTTTTCGAGAAGCGAACCGAAAGTTGAATTTTGACAACTTCGTGGGTTTTGGTGTAAATCGAGTTTTTTCGATTGGGTTATGTCTAATTAGCCTATATTGATGTATTCTCATTGATTTTGAGCAGATTTGGCATCCGAGGAGATTGATTTGCGAGGCAAACGCAAAGCGAGCTAGGACTTTTCCCGGTTCGAGGTGAGTGGTGGTAGTAAATAACGTACTGAGGGATTGAAACCCCGTACTTGCACTATAGAGTGTTATGCTGAGATGAAACACGCGTCGTGTGACAAGCGTGGTGGTATTGTGACTAGGGATTTGGACTTGGTCCTTCCCGAATGATAGTTTACTGCGTATAATGACTGAGATTGAGCTTATATCTGTGTAATTGGGCTAGTAGCCATGTTTGGGGCCTTGTGCAGATCTGTAGAGTATTAGGGAGGCCTGTAGAGCCAGGTGACCCTTATATCTTGCGGGATACATGCACTTAGCCGTAATTATAGTTGTATAGCATATCATGAGCCAGTACTAGAGGTGTACTTTGAGAGAGACTACCTAGGGTAGGATTCCCTGTTCTAGTTGAGTGGGCCTCAGAGGCCAAGTCTATATTGACTGAGATAGGGTCGAGGACCCATTGTGAGATATTATATATATCTATATTGTATTAGGTTGCACGCCGCAACACTATATATATTGGATCGGACTGCACGCCGCAGTACTATTGCGCTTGGGCTGTAGGAGCCCCTTCAGAGTCTGCACACATTCCCAGTGAGCGCTGTTATATATTGTTCGATCGGGCTGCACGCCACAGCAGTATATATATATATATATATATATATATATATATATATATATATATATATATATATATGTATATATATATATATATATATATATATATATATATATATATATATATATATATATATATATATTCGCCATAATAAATACAGGATATTGTAGATTGATTATATTATAATCTGAACAAAAGCTATTACTATATGATATTTTCCCTGATTAAACTAGTTTTTAGTTTGTCTTTTGTTACAGCTTCCCAAACAAATATATATATATATATATAATGGATCGGACTGCACGCTGCAGTATCATAGTGCATGGGCCGAGGGAGCCCCTCCGAAGTCTGTATACACCCTCAGTGAGCGTCGTCGATGTTAAATGGAGCGGGCTACATGCCACAACATTATATATATATTGGATCGTGCTACACGCTGCAGCATTATATATATTGGAGCGGGCTGCACACCGCAGCGTTATATATATCTGAGCGGGCTGCACGTCACAGCATGATAGATATATATATATAGATATATATTGGATCGGCTGCACACCGCAGCAGTATGAATGAGGACTAGGTCACTGTGGGACCGTTGCGAGACAGATGTGGACTGGAAATGGGATTATTCACTATAGAAATAACTTACCAGTGAGGGTCTCCCCTTAGAACTGTTTAGTGACAGTACAGGTGTTCTTACTTTCAGTTTTTATTTTTTATTATTACTCACTGAGTTGAAATATACTCACCCTCTCCCTTGCACTTTTGTGCAGATCCACATGTTCAGGAGGGCAGTGGAGCTATCGCAACTGCTTCATTATTACTATTCTGAGGAGACTTCGAGGTAGCTACCGACGTCCGCAGGACATGATCTCTCCCTCTCTATCATTTTGTCTTTTACTATTTTGCCTAGACTTGGATTGTATAGGATATTTTCCATATGTAGAGGCTCAGACTTGTGACACCGAGATCATTGGGGCTGTATTTGTGTATTTTGTTTACACACTTCTTGTTCTGTTATGAAAACAAGCTAATAACGCTAATTGATCAGTAGTAATTAATAACTGGCTGGTAAATTGGATAACATGGTCGGGCTTGCCTAGCAATGTGTTGGGCGCCATCACGACCGGGGTTTAGGTTGTGACAAGTTGGTATCAGAGCCTAGGTTAACAGGTCTCGCAAGTCATGAGCCAGTTTAGTAGAGTCTCGTGGATCGGTACAGGGACGCCTGTGCTTATCCTCTAGAGGCTGCAAACCTTTTAGGAAACACTCCACATTCTTGGAATTCTTATCGTGCGTACTTGATTCAGCTTGAGGTATGATTCTTGAAATTCCTTCTGCACATTGATGTTCGCACTCGAGTGCTTAGTGATAAATTTGCCTTGATGGCTTATGATTTATCGATCGAGGACCGAGTATAATCTCTGTGAGTTCATGTTGGGCTAGTGTGGGGGACTTGAGGCCGTCTTTGTCTATGGCTTGGGCACCAAGGTGCTAATTTCGCAAGCCGGTATTATGAAATTCATACGATCAGTATTGTCACTAATTGTGGAAATGGCAGTTTGATAATGGGTGAGCTATAAGGTATTCGATTCTTATTATGATCTCTTAGGTAGCCCTAGCTATGGGCGTGGTGAATATGTTCATGTTCCTTAGTGGAAAGGTACAGTGCATTACGTGTGGTAGTATGAGTTCAGACGCAGGAAGACCGAATTGGATGTGCTATGTGTATTGGGGTGAAAGGTATTTGATATATGATATGATGTGAGCAAGCATAGCGTATGTTCATGTACTAATTTTGAAAATATAATTCGTGTAGTATTGAGATTTATGTTGTTCAGATGCATTGTGATGTCTTGTCGAGTTGCAGATGTATGTTAGGATGGTTTTGGTGATTCTCTGGCAGGTGGATAGGCCAAGTTACACAGGAACTTTGTCGAAAAATTTGGAAAAAATTGGGACTTAGAAAAGGTTTTGTCACCTAAAGAGTAGGCTTAACTGTTGTGTGTGGTAAAATGCAAGAATTACAAAAGAGTTAGGATTTATGATGATTCGAGTCTCTGCCAAAGCTAGTAAATGACTTGAGTTTAATCTCCCTATAACATCGTGGCGTCATTTGAATAAGAATGCTATGAGTGGTTAAAAATGCTTTGATATATGGCTTCGAGCCAAGTTGGGGAGGTTGCTATTGATTAGCGGATTACACGGTTGTGTACTATGTTGGGTCTTTCTCCAAGTATGTTGGGGAAAATTCTGATAAAGGTTATGGTGCTTCGTAGATGTGAAGAAATACTAGGATATTTTGAACTGTTATTGGTAAAGAATGTTCGGTGTACAGAAAAGAAAGATAGCTAATTGTACCTGTATATAATCATGTTCTGCGATGTCAGAGTTCTAACAAGGCACGAGTGGTTCTATTCAATAAGACAGTTGAATTATAACTAAATAAGGGTGAATGACGCCCGAGAATAGTCTTGCGGTTTTCAAGATTTTGCTTGTAACGGTCAGGTGTCTTAAGATTGTGTATGTGGCTAAAGACGGTGGTTTCGTTAGAAGAGATCAAGACTTGTGTTATATTATGCGAATGATGGGATTCTATGTATCCGTAATGGAAGGTAATGATAACGAATTCAAAATCGCAGGAAGTTCTTCAAAGTAAAGTGTTATAGATTGTGGTACTTTTGGGAAACATTGAGAGAGTATTGAGTGGCCTATGGGTCTTAGACCGTGTGGTCTTATGTACGAGTCTTGTGTGGTAACATGGGTTGAGGCATTGTGGTGCTACAGTAAAGACTGAATATTAAATTAAAGATGACAGTAAACCGGAACAGTATGAGAAGGACACGAGTAACTCCTGGTATGTGTTCAAAGTAATGAGTCTTGCTGATATGGTGCAACAAAGCTCTTGAGTGCTGGCAGTTTCGTAGCTCGATGTGGGTAAAAGGACTCAGTCCTGGCAGTTAAACTTATGCAATTAATTGGAAGAAAGAGTTTGTGATGTGTTTTACCGTTGTTTGAAAATGAGTATATTTCCTGTCGGTATGTGAAGCATGGACTGTGTAATGACTTTTCTTCTATATGGGATCGTGAAGGTCCTTTACTAGTTGAGTGCGTTGATATTTGCGGCGTAGGAGAGGGATAGAAATTTCCATGTATCTTGGTGTAGTATGGTATATGCGATGTGTTATGGAAAATTGATAATGGCATGTTCAAGGTTTTGAGATCAGTTCAAATTATATGGGAAGTCATTAAAGTTCTCACGCAGCGTGGGCAGCTGTAGATAATCTGAGAATCAATCTTTCTGGTTATTAAGGAAAATGGTACTGCTATTCTAGTGATTTGGCAGAGTATATGGTCAAAAGGGCAAGGTAATGTAAACTGATAATATCTAGTGGTATTGTGGTATCCTCTTGTTGGGCTGACGGTGATGATTGAGTTGTTGATGGCATAGGGAAATTTCTGAATGGCTTTCATGGTATGAATGGATGCTTGATGTGTGTTATATATGTGTTGGAGACTAGAAGTTCTCGTAATCCGCCTACGCAGTGGTGGTATATCGTGTGTACCGGTTAGCGGTTATTCAAAATCGGAAGCCCTAGTGGCTCTCTCGTTACTTGATATGAGGAATTTGAATAATGATATATGATTGCAGACTGGTTGTCATAAGTCAGGTTGTCTAGACTAATATGATATGGACTATGTCAAAAAAATTGTGTCACAAACTGCGTCGCAGAGTGCATCAGATCATGCTCCGGCAGGGTAGATGTACCCTAGGACCAGCGGACGGCTGGTAGGTATTGCTTTGTCGGTTGGGTCTTCGTGGAGGATGTCAGTGTAGAGGTATCTACCATTGATTCAGTTCTGGTATTGAGAAACTTTGTCGAATGCGTTTCATGTGGCCGAGCTTGAGGCTATATATATATTTTTTACAATGAGCAACTTGACTTGATGTGCATTCCCTTTTACTAGATTTATGCAGGATCGGGTGGAACGCCGCCACAAGTATGGTATCTGGATCGGGTGGCACGCCACCACATGTATGGCATTAGGATCGGGTGGCACGCCGCCACAGGTATGGTATCTGGATCGGGTGGCACGCCGCCACAGTTATGTTATTGGAATGGGTTGCACGCCGTAACAATGTGATACGGAAAATATAGTTTCCTATAGGTTACCTTGTATACAATACTTCCAAGCTTCTGAGGAATAGTCCGTATTGGGTAGCGCTCGGGGGATAGCACATCGGTTGTGCACTTTCAGGATTTGATAAGTGTTTATTAATTGTATCACTGCAGGTGTGATTGATTGCTTGAGTTCAGACCTAAATATGTGCGTGGCTGACCGTTTTGAGCATGGTCATGAGGTGCTCCATGAGTAATAGTGTTTGGATAGAACCATGAGTCGTGGCAAGGACATGTGATGTCATGACACTTCGAGGAGGATTCAGGTACTCTATGATATGAGACGGGATCTCAATTCTATCCTATGATGGTACAGATGAATTGAATTATAGCTCTTTTGTTTGAGTCAGTTGTTATGATTTGAGTATGTTCAGACGTTTCTTATTGGAGCCTGTGTTGTGCTCGTCGAGGCTTAGGCCGGTGTTGAGGTGTCATATCACCATTGTAGTGTATTACAATCGAAAGGACCGTTGGAGACATTAATGAGTGTGTGCATATGTAATTTTAGCTGGTTAGGAAGGTAATATTGAGGTTTTTCTCCGAAAACTATTGTGGTATCAGTTAAAGAGAAATGGATTCACGAATTGCTGACCTGAGAGATGGATTCGATATATCGCGTGTTTTCACTGCCGTGGGTAGGATATAAAGGTATTGGAATAAGACTTTAGCTAATGAAAAAGGGTGTTTCAGTTAGTATTTGGTTACCGTGGGCAATTATTGTGATCAGAGGCCATCATCTCGAGCGATTGGATTGTTTAATACATCATGTGATCTCACCCGGAGTTGCGAGTATGGGCTATTACAGTTGGATCGTGTATATCCTTAGTATAGGCATGAGATTAGGATTGCTATGTGATCTCGAAAAGTGCAATGTGGTCTATGGTTCGGATGGGCTGTGAAATTCCAGCTATAGTGTGTACCGGACTTATGTGAGATAGGGTGATGTGGGGTCGCTTCGAATATGTGCTTGGTAAGGTCATTCAGCTATTGGGTTACTTCTAGTAAACCTCTTGGTCCGCTCGAGGACGAGCGTTTGTTAAGTTGGGGAGAATTTGATGATCCGGGCCGTCATCATGTAAGTTATCACCCCGTTTTCCCCATTATATGCTTGTTCATGTTTCAACATGTGTTTTTGGTGAGTTTGAGTCAATCCGAGTCGAATTTGGTTGAAAATGAGACAAATAGTCTCTTAGAAGAAGGAATAAGGGGGAAAAGTCGACCGGATGTTAACTTGTGAGTTAGAAAGCTCGGAATCGAATTCTGATGATTCGGTTAGCTTCGGGAGGTCATTTGTGGCTTAGGAGAGTGATCGGAATTTAATTTGGAGGTCCGGTGTAGTTTTAGACTTGAATTGGCTAAGGTTGAATTTTGGCGAAATCCAAACGGTAGGTGATATTTTGATCCGAGAGTTAGAATGGAATTCCGACAGTTGCAGTAGCTTCCTTAGGTGATTTTGGATATGCCTGCGAATTTTTAGATCATTTGGACATCGTTTGCTCGGGTTTTTGATCGAAAGTGAATTTTGAAAGTTATAGTTAAACTTAAGCTTGAATTTGTTGAAAACGGATGATTTTGGTGATTTCGATAGTGATTTTATGATTCGAACAAGTTTGAATGATGTAATAGATCATATCTGTGTTTTTAGTTGAGGTGTCGGGGGCCTCGGGGTGATTTCGGATGGCTAACAAGAATGTTTTACTTGAAAAATACAGCAGAAAAATTGTAGACAATTTTGTTCTATGCGATCGCAATGCTCTAATGCGATCGCGTAGTGTTAGCTACAGTACCCAGGATTTTTGCTCTATGCAATCGCATAGACTTAGCTACAGTGCCCGGAAACTTTGTTCTATGCGATTGCAATGATCTAATACGATCGCATAGTGTTAGCTATAGTACCCAGGATTTTGTTCTATGCAATCGCATAGACTTCGCTACAATGCCCGGAAATTTTGTTCTATGCGACTGCAATGCTCTAATGCGATTGCATAGTGTTAGCTACAGTACCCGGATAGAATGTTAAAAACATTTGAGTCGCGAAATCAACACATTTTTCCACCATTTTTGGTCATTCGTAAGAGCATTTGGACGGGAATTGAAGGGATTTCGACGGGGAGTCATTGAAGGTAAGTTTTATGAGTTAAATATATATTTTTATACAAGAATCATCCATGGAATTCTCTGAATTTGGGTAAGAAAACAAGAAATTTAGGGCTTTGAGCAAAAATCTTATAATGGGTATTTGAAGGACCATTTATAGTCCGAATAAGGAGTTCTTGGTATGTACGGACTCGTGGAGAGACGAGGATTCCAAAAATATGAGTTCATAATTTTTGGAGAAGCGTACCAAAAGTTGGATTTTGACAACTTCGTGGGTTTTGGTGTAAATCGAGTTTTTTCGATTGGGTTATGTCTAATTAGCCTATATTGATGTATTCTCATTGATTTTGAGTAGATTTGGCATCCGAGGAGATTGATTTGCAAGGCAAGCGCAAAACGAGCTAGGACTTCTACCAGTTCGAGGAGAGTGGTAGTAGTAAATGATGTACTAAGGGTTTGAAACCCCGTACTTGCACTATACAGTGCTATGCTGAGATGAAACACGCATCGCGTGATGAGCGTGGTAGTATTGTGACTGGTGATTTGGACTTGGTCCTTCCTGGCTGATAGTTTACTGTGTATAATGACTGAGATTGAGCTTATGTTTGTGTAATTGGGCTAGTAGCCATGTTTGGGGCCTTGTGCCGATCTGTAGAGTATTAGGGAAGCCGTAGAGCTAGGTGACCTTTATATCATGCAGAATACATACACTCAGCCGTAATTATAACTGTATAGCATATCATGAGCCAGTACTAGGTGTGTACTTTGAGAGAGGCTACCTAGAGTGGGATTCCCCGTTCTAGCTGAGTGGGCCTGAGAAGCTAAGTCTATATTGACTGAGATAGGGTCGAGGACCCACTGTGAGATATTATATATTTCTATATTGGATCGCGCTGCATGCCGCAACACTATATTTATTGGATCGGACTGCATGCCACAGTAATATACATGTGGACCGGACTGCACGCTGCAATACTATTGCATACTGGCTGTAGGAGCCCCTTTGGAGTCTGCGCACATTCCCAGTGAGCGCTATTATATATTGTTGGATCGGGCTTCACGCCGCAGCAGTATATCTATATATGTATGTATTCGATTGGACTGCACACCGCAGTGTCATGGTGCTTGGGCCGAAGGAGCCCTCCGAAGTCTGTATACACCACCAATGAGTTCCGTCGATGTTAAATGGAGTTGGTTGCATGCCGCAACGTTATATATATATATATATATATATATATATATATATATATATATATATATATATATATATATATATATATATATATATATATATATATATATATATATATATATATATATATATATATATATATATATATTGGAGCGGGCTGCATGCCGCAACGTTATATATATTGGAGCGGGCTGCACGTCGCAGCACTATATATATTGGATCGGTTGCACACCGCAGCAGTATGAATGAGGATTAGGTTAGTGTAGGACCGTTGTAAGACAGATGTGGACTGAAAATGGGATTATTCACTGTAGAGATGACTTACCAGTGAGGTTACCCCCTTAGAACTGTTTAGTGATAGTACATGTGTTCTTACTTTCAGTTGTCATTTATTATTATTACTCACTGAGTTGAAATATACTCACCCCACTACTGCACTTTTGGTGCAGATCCACAGGTTCAGGAGGGCAGTTGAGCTATCGCAACTGCTTCATTATTACTATGACTTCGAGGTAGCTGCCGACGTTCGCATGACCTGATCTCTCTCTCTCTCTCTATCATTTTGTCTTTTACTATTCTACCTAGACTTGGATTGTATAGGTTATTTTCCATAAGTAGAGGCTCAGACTTGTGACACCGAGATCATTGGGCTGTATTTGTGTATTTCGTTTCCACACTTCTTGTTATGTTATGAAAACAAGCTAATAACGCTAATTGATTAGTAGTAATTAATAACTGGCTGGTAAATTGGATAACATGGTCGGACTTGCCTAGCAATGTGTTGGGCGCCATCACGACCGGGGTTCGGGTCGTGACAACTGCTCATCTGTACAAATATATATCAATCAAATAAAAAATATCTCAGGTTCTTTCCTTACACAGATGCAAGCTTTTCCTATTCCTTCCTGTAGGTCTTTCCATTTTTTATGATATTGGATGCCAATTTGTTTCTCAGTTTATATTGGGAAAACCATGAAGGTGTATAAAACTGTTAAGATAGTACACTTACATTTTCTAGTTTCTTTTTCCATTTGTCATTCTCATAATATTTTTGTTTTCTTCTTTTAATTTTCGGACATATAGGATTTACATTCTTGCCATGTGTACTTGCTGGGCTTAGCACTGCACCACAGTATTTGGTCGAAGGAAACATTTTTTCAGAGGTACGTATATATCCTCTTTCTGAATCTATTTCTCATTCCTTTTTTTGTTGATAAATGTGACTACTGACTTGTTGTAGAATCTAAGTTTTGCTAAATATGGGAGTGTACTGAAGTGAATGCTAGCTGTGTATAATGGGTTTCTGAAGTAGGATCTTTTGTATGGTGAAAACATATACATGCATATGAATCAAGAATTTCTTCTCTTCTCTACTCCTCTGATTCTTTAAGATGGCTATCCTCTGCCATATTCTCTTTATGTTCCGGAAAGATTGTTTAAGACAACTATTGTGCTTTTTTCCTTTTTGGTGTTTTTCATCTTACCATATTCAGAGAAACGAAATAATATAGTATTGTGGAGATCTTGATAGAATTGTAGTATAGTATGTTTATGCTAATGTGTGTTACAATGTTGGGAATGAGGATATTTAATTGAATAATTGTTATTCACAATCCCTTATCCTACATTTGTTTGTGTCTTGTCTAAAAAGGCTGATTCTTTTTTTTAACCTCCAAGTATGTCCTTCTTGATCCCTGGATTTTGCTTACCTTAAATACTAATTTTGGTGATTTGAATATATTATATAGGATATCCATGGATTGTGGTGATAAAAGGTTGATGAATCTCCTTAGATGGACGGATGAGTATATAGGTGGAGTGAATAATTTTCTTGATAAGGAACGAGCTGCCCAAGGAAATGAAATTTTATGTCCTTGGAAAAAGTGCATTAATCGCTACTGGCATTATAGAAATGTGGTAGAGGATCATTTAGTTGTTCATGGGTTTGTTGATGGTTATACCAAATCGGTTTTCCATGGGGAGGGATTTTCCTCGAGAAATACACCTTCTCCAAGCAATGACGATGAAGATTCTAACATGCGAGACGATATTGATGGAATGCTTCATGATACATTTAGAAATATAGATGGTCAGGCAGGGGATGAAGAAGGGGCCGAGGAAAGACAATCTGAAGATGCAAGGAAATTTTTCAAATTACTAGAGGAAGTAAAACAAGAGTTATATCCGGTGTGTGAAAATTTCAGTAAACTGAGTTTCACTATTCGGTTGTACTTTCTTAAATCCTTGCACGAGTCGAGTAATGTGGCTTTCTCAGATTTGTTAGAGTTGATAAAAGAGGCATTTCCCTTTTGCTCGGGTATTAGAATCCTTCAACAAGGCTAAGAACATGATAAATGATTTGGGTCTTCATTATGAAAAAATACATGCATGCCCCAATGATTGCATGTTATTTTGGAAAGAAAATGAGAAGGCCGATAATTGCTCTATTTGTGGGTCTTCAAGATGGAAGAATGTTGGTCCTTTGAATAATGCCAGCTCTAAAATCCCTAAAAAGATTTTAAGGTACTTTTTTTTAAAGCCTAGGCATCAGAGGATATTCATCTATCCTGAAACGACTGCTATGATGAGATGGCATGCTAATGAACGACTTAATGATGGGAATATAAGACATCCTGCTGATGAGAAATCTTGGAAGGATTTTGATTCTTTGCTGTAACGACCCGAGTCGTTTTAGAAAATTTCGCCCCAATCCCTAATTTAACTGTTCCCCCAAGTTCATTTCTGCTATTGTGGGTTGCCGGGAGAGTCGGTTCTAAAAATTTGAGCATTTTGGGACACTTAGTCCCTAAATAAGAGCTTTGAAGCTAGAAAATGGCCCGTAGCCGGAACAATGTTAAGACGATCTCAGAACAGAAATCCGATGGTTCCATTAGTTTCGTTAGGTGATTTCGGGGTTGGGAGCGCGTTCGGAATGTATTTTGGAGGTCCGTAGCTCAATTAGGCTTGAAATGCCGAAGGTTGAAATTTTGGCGAATCCGAACGATAGGTGAGATTTTGATCCGGGGGTAGGAATGGAATTCCGACAATTACTGTAGCTTCGTTATGTGAATTTGGATATGTCCGTAAAGTTTCAGGTCATTCGGACGTCGTTTGGTCGAGTTTTAGATCGAATGTGCAATTCGGAAAGTTTTAAGAAATTTAGGCTTGAATTCGATGTGAATTAGGGGTTTTGATGTTGTTAGACATGTTTTTATGATTTGAACGAGTTCATATCGTGTTTTGGAGTATGTTGGTGGTTTTCGTTGGGGTCCCGGGAGCCTCGGGATGAATTCGGGGGTCCAAACGGACCATTGTGTGCCAAAAGGCACTGCTGTTCTGCTGCAATTACTGCAGAACAATTTTGCTCTCCGCGATCGCGTAAGGGAGAATCCTGAGCTCTGCGATCGCGAAGTAAAGCCTGCGATCGCGTAAGGCTCGAGGTCGAACCAGTGCGATTGCGTGAGGGAGTATGCGATCGCGTAGGGTATTGGTCGGAAACAGTGAGATCGCGTGAGGGAGTATGCGATCGCGTAGGGTAGTTGGGGAGCCGGACGAGTTTGTTCTTCGCGATCGCGTTAGTACATTTGCGATCGCGTAGTATTGATGAGTTGTTCACTGCGATCGCGTCCAGGGTCACGCGATCGCGTAGAGGAAAAATAGGCCGCCCATATTTTGTGCATCGCGATCGCAAGCCCAGTGCTGCGATCGCGTAGAGTAAAATGGCCTGGCAGTGACTTTAAGTCCAGAACATTTCGGTCGCGGCCTAACACACCAAAACCGCCATTGTTGAGCTCCAAGAGAGGATTTTGAAGGGGAAACGCTGGGATATCATCGGGAAATCATCGGGGTAAGTTTCTTGACCTTAATTCATTGGTTTATCATGAAATCCGTGATTATTTCACTGAAATTGGAAGATTAAAGGTGGGTTTGAGCCCTAGGCCTAAATGTTAGAAAATCTCTGATTTGAGTGGGCAAATGAGTCCGATTTTGGTAAATTTTATATGCCTAGACTCGTATTGAGATAAGGAACCCGAATATATATTTTTCGTGATTTTTCGATAAGCGTACCGAAAGTCGGGTTTTGGCAACTTGTGGGTTTTGGTGTATTTTGAGTTATTTTGATTGGGTAATGCCCAATTGACCTATTTTGATGTGATTGTATTGATTTTTATCAGATTCTACACTTGTGGAGGCCGACATTCGCGGCAAGAGAGTTGTTTCATAGCGGTTTTGTACCGAAGTCGAGGTAAGTGGCTTGTCTAACCTCGTGTGGGGGAATTCTCACCCCTAGGATATTATGTGATAGTTTAAATGCCTTGTACGCGAGGTGACGGGCGTGTACATGCGCTGGTTGTTGAAAACGCACTTTAATTAAAATGTTCTATGAGCGATATTCCTGTCTTTGGCTGTTAATTTGATATTTTTACCCGGTAGTGGTTAGGAAAGCATGATTAGGTAGTACTTAACTATTTAGTTGCCTAATTGCCTTGTTTGAACTCCTTGATAATTATTGGCACTATTTTTTCGGTGAAGTTATATTTAAGCATAATTATTCTCTCTGTGGATTCCTTTATTGGCTGTGCTTGTGGACTGCGGGTTCGATTCACGGAGACCCAGGGCTGTGGGTTCGATTCCCAAAGACCCGGCGTGATATTGGTAGGGACTACGGGTTCGATTCCCGAGATCCTGAGTTATTGGTAGGGACTACGGGTTCGATTCCCGAGATCCTGAGTTATTGGTAGGGACTACGGGTTTGATTCCCGAGATCCCGAGTTATTGGTAGGGACTACGGGTTCGATTCCGAGATCCCGAGTTATTGGTAGGGACCGCGGGTTCGATTCTCGGAGATCCCGAGTTATTGATTATTTATTGAGACAAGGGCTGCGGGTTTAATTCCCGGAGACCCAGAGGTACTGTCAATGGGACTGTGGGTTCGATTCCCACAGGTCCTGGACTGGTTTTATTGAGTTGACTATTTGTTGTTAGCTTAATTGTAGACGATTGCAGTAATCATTTATTGTTGTTAATTTCGGAAATTATTATCATTTAAACTCCTTATTATTGTTATTATCATTATATTATTTGTTTCTCAGTAGGGCCCTGACCTTCCTCGTCACTACTCCATCGAGGTTAGGCTTGGCACTTACTGGGTACCGTCGTGGTGTACTCATGCTACTCTTCTGCACACTTTTGTTGTGCAGATCCAGGTACATCGGGGCAGGCTCATATTAGGTGATTAAGCAGCATTTTGGGAGACCTCGAGGTATGATCTGCTACGTCCTCGGATCCGGAGGCCTTCCTTCTATTCTGATAGTATTAGTAGATGTTTTCTCTCATGTCGTTGTTAGATACTCCTTTTACATAGAGCTACAATTGTATGATCTCTTTTAGTCTGTGTTACCCGTGGGATTCCGGGTCTTGGTAGTGTTTTAAACAGCGTATTTGATTGGTGTATGTGCCAAGCGGCACGGATTTCATTCCTTTCATCTTATTTTCCGCTAAATTCTTATTAAATGTTCATAAACTGGTATATTCCGCAACGTGTTAGGCTTACCTAGTCGTGGGGACCGGGTGCCATCACGACATGTTCACGATTGGTGAACTAGGGTCGTGACATTTTGTTATCAAAGCACTAGGTTCATAGGAGTCACGGGACACAGACCGGTTACTTAGAGTCTCGCTGATCGATACGGAGACGTCTGTATTTATCTACGAGGGGCTATGTAACCGTTTAGGAAACTCTTCATTTCTTTGGATTCCTTGTCGTGCGACATTTTTGGCATCAAAATCTAAACTATTGATTTCTATTCTCTCACAGATGGTGAGGACACGAGCTACTCGCGATGATCAGGTACCCGCGCCCCCTGTTGCCGCCGTCAGAGGCCGGGGCCGAGGTAGAGGACGAGGACGCGCCCGAGGTGCAGCCACAACACCCGCGCGCGCTGCCGCTGAGGTGCCACAGGTAGACCAGGTTGGAGCGCAGGCACCTGGTACACCGACTACAGCTGCTACTACTCTAGCACTACAGGAGACCCTGGCCCAGTTCATGAGTATGTATACCACTTTAGCTCAGGCAGAATTGCTTCCTCTCGTCGCAGCCACATCTCAGGCCGGGGGAGGGGCCCAGACTCCTGCAGCCGCTACACCTGAGCAGCGAGTGCCAGTGGGACAGGTTCCAGAGATTTTTGTTATGCCTCCTGCCGCCCCAGCACAACCCGGAGGTTGGCCAGCTGCCTCCGAGGACGAGCGGCGTAGATTGGAGAGGTTCAAGAAATATGATCCTCTAGTGTTCAGTGGTTTGGCTTCAGATGATGCATTGGGTTTTCTAGAGGAGTGTCATCGTATTCTTCGTACTATGGGGATTGTGGAGACCAGCGGGGTTTCCTTCACCGCTTTTCAGTTTCGTGGGGCCGCTTATGATTGGTGGCGCACGTATGAGTTGGATAGTCCAGAGGAGTCTGCTTCATTGACTTGGACGCAGTTTTCAGATCTGTTTTTGAGGGAGTTTGTTCCACAGAGCCTTAGGGATTCTTGGCGCTCGGAGTTTGAGCGGTTGCGATAGGGCTCCATGTCAGTATCGGAGTATGCTATCAGTTTCACCCGTCTAGCCAGGCATGCACCGGCTTTGGTAGCCACGGTCCGGAGAGAGTGCGGAGATTTATTGAGGGCCTGATTCCGCCGATCCGGTCCAGCATGGCCAGAGAGTTGGAGGCAGATATATCTTATCAACAGACGGTGAGCATCGCCAGGAGGATAGAGAGTATGCTCCCTAGAGAGCGGGGAGATAGAGAGGCCAAGAGGTCTCGTGAGTCGGGCCACTTCTTTGGTGCCCGCACTTCAGCAGCCGGTCGTTTTGGCAGGGGTTATTCCGGTCGTCCAGTTCACTCAGCATTGCCCGCAGCCGGTAGTACTCCAGCTCTTCCAGCACCTCAGGAGCCTTATTATGCTCCCCAAGTTTCTAATGTACCTCCTGCGCGGGGGGTCCGTCCAGGGGTCAGACTAGTGGGGGTGAGGCCGGTCAGTCACAGTCACCGTGTCCTCCCAGAGCTTGCTTTGGGTGCGGGGATACTCGCCATTTGGTCAGGGAGTGCCCCAGGCGTAGGAGGGGAGCACCTCACCGGTCTTCGCAGCATCAGCGTGGCTCTCAGGGTCAGCAGGCTATCATTCCAGCTCCAGCTGCTATTCCACCTGCCCAGCCAGCCGCGGGGGTCAGAGTTCCAGAGGCTGCCCTCGAGAGGGGGGACAGGCCAGATTCTATGCTATTCCCGATCGTGCTGCGGCTGTTGCATCTGACTCTGTTATCACATGTATTATTCTGGTTAGTCACAGGGAGGCATCGACTCTATTCGACCCTGGTTCCACTTTTTCATATGTGTCTTCTTACTTTGCTTCTCATCCTGGGTGTGCCTCGGGATTCTTTGAGTGCCCCCATTTATGTTTCCACTCCGGTGGGTGATTCTTTGGTTATGGACCGTGTATATCGGTCGTGTTTGGTTGCCATTTGTGATTTTGAGATCAGAGCGGATCTATTGTTGCTCGGGATGGTCGATTTTGATATTATTCTGGGCATGGACTGGTTGTCGCCCCATTATGCTATTCTTGATTGTCACGCCAAGACCGTGACGCTGGCTATGCCATGCATTCCACGTATTGAGTGGAGTGGTACTCTAGATCACACCCCTAGCCGTGTTATTTCTTTTCTCAGAGCTCAGCGTATGGTTGAGAAGGGGTGTGCTGCTTATCTAGCCTATGTGCGGGACGTCAGTGTTGACACTCCCTCTATTGATTCTGTTCATGTGGTATGTGACTTTGCTGATGTATTTCCAGCTGATCTTCCGGGCATGCCGCCCGACAGAGATATTGACTTTGCTATTGACTTGTTGCCGGGCACTCAGCCCATTTCTATTCCACCGTACCGTATGGCTCCTCCTGAGCTGAAGGAGTTGAAGGATCAGTTACAGGAGTTATTGGGCAAGGGTTTTATTCGACCCAGTGTTTCGCCTTGGGGTGCTCCTGTATTATTTGTGAAGAAAAAGGACGGTTCTATGCGTATGTGTATTGACTATCGTCAGCTGAACAAGGTTACAATGAAGAACCGGTATCCTTTGCCCCGTATTGATGATTTATTTGACCAGCTACAGGGCGCACAGGTGTTTTCAAAGATTGATTTGCGCTCTGGATATCACCAGCTGAAGATTCGGGAGCCAGATATCCTGAAGACTGCCTTTAGGACTCGGTATGGTCACTATGAGTTCCTCGTGATGTCTTTTGGGTTGACTAATGCCCCATCAGCCTTTATGCATTTGATGCACAGTGTGTTCAGGCCATATCTGGACTCGTTCGTGATTGTTTTCATTGATGATATTCTAGTATATTCCCGGAGCCGGGAAGAGCACGAGCAACATTTGAGGATAGTGCTTCAGATTCCGAGGGAGAAGCAGCTTTATGCCAAGTTCTCTAAATGTGAATTCTGGTTGAGTTCAGTAGCATTTTTGGGCCACGTGGTGTCGAGTGATGGTATTCGAGTAGATCCGAGGAAGGTGGAGGCCGTGCAGAGTTGGCCCAGACCCTCCTCCGCTACTGAGATTCGTAGTTTCCTTGGTTTGGCGGGCTATTACCGTCGTTTCGTAGAGGGGTTCTCTTCGATTGCAGCACCTATGACTAGATTGACCCAAAAGGGTGCCCCTTTTCGGTGGACAGACGAGTGTGAGGCGAGCTTTCAGAAGCTCAAGACAGCTTTGACTTCGGCCCCTATATTGATGTTGCCTACAGGTTCGGGGTCCTATACCGTATATTGTGATGCCTCACGAGTTGGACTCGGTGCGGTATTGATGCAGGACGGTAGGGTGATTGCCTACGCATCGAGACAGCTGAAGGTGCATGAGAAGAATTACCATGTTCATGATTTGGAGCTAGCTGCCATTGTTCACGCCTTGAAAATTTGGCGTCATTATTTATATGGGGTTCCTTCTGAGATCTACACCGATCACCGGAGCTTGCAGCACTTGCTTAAGCAGAAGGACCTGAATATGCGTCAGAGGAGATGGTTGGAACTACTGAAGGACTATGATATTACTATTCTCTATCATCCGGGCAAGGCTAATGTGGTTGCTGATGCCTTGAGTCGTCGGGCAGAAAGTTTGGGGAGTTTAGCATATCTACCAGCTTCAGAGAGGCCTATGGCGATGGATGTTCAGGCTCTAGCCAGGCAGTTTGTTAGATTGGATCTTTCGGAGCCCGGCCGGATTCTGGCATGTGTGGTTTCTCGGTCTTCTCTATTTGACCGCATCAGGGAGCGTCAGTTTGACGACCTTCATTTGCTTGTCCTTCAGGATAGAGTTCGGCGTGGTGATGCTCGAGATGTTACCATCGGGGATGATGGAGTTATGAGGATGCAGGGGCGTATCCGTGTGCCCAATGTAGATGATCTTCGAGAGCTGATTCTAGCAGAGGCCCATAGTTCGCGGTATTCCATCCATCCGGGTGCCGCGAAGATGTATCAGGACTTGAAACAGCATTACTGGTGGAGGCGGATGAAGAGGGATATAGTTGATTATGTTTCCGGATGCCTCAACTGCCAGCAGGTGAAGTATGAGCATCAGCGTCCGGGTGGATTGATGCAGCGAATTGAGATTCCCGAATGGAAATGGGAGCGCATTACCATGGACTTTGTATCTGGACTTCCACGGACGGTTAGGAAGTTTGATTCCATTTGGGTATTCCATCCATCCGGGTGCCGCGAAGATGTATCAGGACTTGAAACAGCATTACTGGTGGAGGCGGATGAAGAGAGATATAGTTGACTATGTTTCTAGATGCCTCAACTGTCAACAAGTGAAGTACGAGCATCAGCGTCCGGGTGGAGAGCCGTACAGCAGGAGTTAGGTACTCGGGTAGAGCTGAGCACAATGTTTCACCCCCAGACTGATGGTCAGTCCGAGCACACTATTCAGTTTTTTGGAGGATATGCTCCGTGCGTGCGTGATTGAGTTTGGAGGTTCATGGGATCACTTCTGCCACTGGCGGAGTTTGCTTATAACAATAGCTACCAGTCCAGTATTCAGATGGCACCGTATGAGGCCCAATATGGTAGGAGGTGCAGGTCTCCCGTGGGTTGGTTCGAGCCGGGCGAGGCCAGGTTGCTAGGTACTGATATGGTTCAGGAGGCTATGGACAAGGTCAAGGTGATTCAGGACAGACTTCGTGCAGCCCAGTCTAGACAGAAGAGTTATGCGGACAAGAAGGTTCGCGATGAGGCTTTTATGGTTGGCGAGCGGGTTCTGCTTCGAGTCTCGCCCATGAAGGGTGTTATGAGGTTTGGGAAGAAAGGAAAGCCGAGTCCTAGATTTATTGGCCCTTTTGAGATTTTGAGGCGTGTTGGGGAGGTTGCTTATGAGTTGGCCTTACCTCCCAGCCTAGCCGGAGTTCACCCCGTATTTCATGTCTCCATGCTCCGGAGATACCATGGTGACCCGTCGCATGTGTTGGATTTCACTTCTGTTCAGCTAGACAAGGATCCGTCTTATGTTGAGGAGCCGGTAGCCATTCTAGACAGGCAGGTCAGAAAGCTAAGGTCAAAGAACATCGCTTTGGTAAAGGTTCAGTGGCGGGGCCAGCCAGTCGAGGAGGCGACTTGGGAGACCGAGCAGGATATGCGCAGCCAGCACCCTCATCTTTTCACTACTCCAGGTATGTTTTCTATGCTCGTTCGAGGACGAACGAATCTTTAAGTGTGGGAAGATGTAACGACCCGACCGGTCGTTTTAGAAAATTTCACCCCAATCCCTAATTTAACTGTTCCCCCAAGTTCATTTCTGCTATTGTGGGTTGCCAGGAGAGTCGGTTCTAAAAATTTGAGCATTTTGGGACACTTAGTCCCTAAATAAGAGCTTTGAAGCTAGAAAATGGCCCGTAGCCGGAATAGTATTAAGACAATCTCGGAACAGAAATTCGATGGTTCCATTTGTTCCGTTAGGTGATTTCGGGGTTGGGAGCACGTTCGGAATGTATTTTGGAGGTCCGAAGCTCAATTAGGCTTGAAATGCCGAAGGTTGAAATTTTGGCGAATCCGAACGATAGGTGAGATTTTGATCCGGGGGTCGGAATGGAATTCCGACAATTTCTATAGCTTCGTTATGTGAATTTGGATATGTCCGCAAAGTTTCAGGTCATTCGGACGTCGTTTGGTCGAGTTTTAGATCGAATGTGCAATTCGGAAAGTTTTAAGAAATTTAGACTTGAATTCGATGTGAATTATGGGTTTTGATGTTGTTAGACGTGTTTTTATGATTTGAACGAGTTCATATCGTGTTTTGGAGTATGTTGGTGGTTTTCGTTGGGGTCCCGGGAGCCTCGGGATGAATTCGGGGGTCCAAACGGACCATTTTGTGCCAAAAGGCACTGCTGTTCTGCTGCAATAACTGCAGAACAATTTTGCTCTCCGCGATCGCGGAGATGGCCATGCAATCGCGTAAGGGAGAATCCTGAGCTCTGCGATCGTGAAGTAAAGCCTGCGATCGCGTAAGGCTGGAGGTTAAACCAGTGCAATCGCGTGAGGGAGTATGCGATCGCGTAGGGTATTGGTCGGAAGCAGTGCGATCGCGTGAGGGAGTATGCGATCGCGTAGGGTAGTTGGGGAGCCGGACGAGTTTGTTCTTCGCGATCGCGTTAGTACGTTTGCGATCGCGTAGTATTGATGAGTTGTTCACTGCGATCGCGTCCAGGGTCACGCGATCGCGTAGAGGAAAATTAGGCCGCCCATATTTTGTGCATCGCGATCGCAAGCCCAGTGCTGCGATCGCGTAGAGTAAAATGGCCTGGCAGTGACTTTAAGTCCAGAACATTTCAGCCGCGGCCTAACACACCAAAACCGCCATTGTTGAGCTCCAAGAGAGGATTTTGAAGGGGAAACGCTGGGATATCATCGGGAAATCATCGGGGGTAAGTTTCTTGACCTTAATTCGTTGGTTTATCATGAAATCAGTGATTATTTCACTGAAATTGGGAGATTAAAGGTGGGTTTGAGCCCTAGGCCTAAATGTTAGAAAATCTCCGATTTGAGTGGGCAAATGGAGTCCGATTTTGGTAAATTTTATATGCCTAGACTCGTATTGAGATAAGGAACCCGAATATATAATTTTTATGATTTTTCGATAAGCGTACCGAAAGTCGGGTTTTGGCAACTTGTGGGTTTTGGTGTATTTTGAGTTATTTTGATTGGGTAATGCCCAATTGACCTATTTTGATGTGATTGTATTGATTTTTACCAGATTCTACACTTGTGGAGGCCGACATTCGCGGCAAGAGAGTTGTTTCATAGCGGTTTTGTACCGGAGTCGAGGTAAGTGGCTTGTCTAACCTCGTGTGGGGAATTCTCACCCCTAGGATATTATGTGATAGTTTAAATACCTTGTACGCGAGGTGACGGGCATGTACATGCGCTGGTTGTTGAAAACGCACTTTAATTAAAATGTTCTATGAGCGATATTCCTGTCTTTGGCTGTTAATTTGATATTTTTACCCGGTAGTGGTTAGGAAAGCATGATTAGGTAGTACTTAACTATTTAGTTGCCTAATTGCCTTGTTTGAACTCCTTGATAATTATTGGCACTATTTTTTCGGTGAAGTTATATTTAAGCATAATATTCTCTCTGTGGATTCCTTTATTGGCTGTGCTTGTGGACTGCGGGTTCGATTCCCGGAGACCCAGGGCTGTGGGTTCGATTCCCAGAGACCCGGCGTGATATTGGTAGGGACTACGGGTTCGATTCCCGAGATCCTAAGTTATTGGTAGGGACTACGGGTTCGATTCCCGAGATCTTGAGTTATTGGTAGGGACTGCGGGTTCGATTCCCGAGATTCTGAGTTATTGGTAGGGACTGCGGGTTCGACTCCCGGAGATCCTGAGATATTGATTATTTATTAAGACAAGGGCTGCGGGTTCGATTCCCGGAGACCCAGAGGTATTGTCAATGGGACTGTGGGTTCGATTCCCACAGGTCCTGGACTGGTTTTATTGAGTTGACTATTTGTTGTTAGCTTAATTGTAGACGATTGCGGTAATCATTTATTGTTGTTAATTTCGGAAATTATTATCATTTAAACTGCTTATTATTGTTATTATCATTATATTATTATTTCTCAGTAGGGCCCTGACCTTCCTCGTCACTACTCCATCGAGGTTAGGCTTGGCACTTACTGAGTACCGCTGTGGTGTACTCATGCTACTCTTCTGCACACTTTTGTTGTGCAGATCCAGGTACATCAGGGCAGGCTCACATCAGGTGATTCAGCAGCGTTTTGAGAGACCTCGAGGTATGATCTGCTACGTCCGTGGATCCGGAGGCCTTCCTTCTATTCTAGTGCTAGTAGATGATTTTCCTTCATTCCGTTGTTAGATACTCCTTTTACATAGAGCTACAATTGTATGATCTCTTTTAGTCTGTGTTACCCGTGGGATTCCGGGTCTTGGTAGTGTTTTAAACAGTGTATTTGATTGGTGTATGTGCCAAGCGGCACGGATTTCATTCCTTTCATCTTATTTTCCGCTAAATTCTTATTAAATGTTCATAAACTGGTATATTCCGCAACGTGTTAGGCTTACCTAGTCGTGGGGACTGGGTGCCATCACGACATGTTCACGATTGGTGAACTAGGGTCGTGACATTTGCACCCAGATTTCTCTAGCGATCCTCGTAATGTTAGATTGGGTCTTTCAAGTGATGGTTTCAACCCGTTTCGTACGATGAGCATTTCTCATAGCACGTGGCCTGTTATGTTAATGAACTATAATTTATCATTTGCACGAAGCCAGAGTGTATAATGTTGTCTATGATCATTCCAGGTCCATCGTCTCCGGGAAATGATATAGACGTGTACCTACGACGATTAATTGAAGAATTGAAGGAACTATGGGAAACATGGATAGACACATTTGATGTTGTATCCAACCAAACTTTCCGAATGCGTGTTGCCTTATTGTAGATAGTTAGTGATTTTCTAGCATTAGCTATGCTTTCAGGATGGAGCACTAAGGGGAAATTGGCATGCCCCACTTGCAATAGTGGCACATGCTCTCAAAATCTCAAACATAGTCACAAGATGTGTTACTTGGGTCATTGAAGAACTTTGCCTCTAGATCATCCATTTCGAAGAGATAAGAAGCCATTTAACGGTAAAGAGGAGCACAAACTTGCACCTCCTCCTTTGTCGGGTGAGGAAGTGTTTGAATAGCTAATTGAATTCAACAATATCTTTGGAAAGAGAACTAAAAAAAGGTCTCGGAGTGCTAAGGGTCCATGGAAAAAGAGATCCATTTTTTTGAACTGCCATATTGGGTGCATAACAAATTGAGGCACAATCTTGATGTGATGCACATTGAGAAAAACATATGTGATAGTTTGCTCGGGACGTTATTGGAAATAGATGGAAAGTCAAAGGACCATGAAAATTCTTGCTATTTGCAAGAAATGGGGATACGAAAGGAGCTACAACCAAAAACAAACAATAATGGAACTATAAGTTTTGCGAAATCTTGTTTCTACATGGAACCAAGACAAAAAATTTGTTTTGAACCGTCATGAAAAATGCTACATTACCAAAAGGGTGTGTTTCGAATATTTCAGAACGCGTTCATTTGAAGGAGATGAAAATATCAGGGTACAAGAGTCATGATGCTCATTTTATGATGCATTACTTGCTCCAGGTTGTTGTTAGAAAAGTGTTGCCCAAGAATGTTTCATTCGCCTTGATTAGGTTGGGAAATTTCTTTAGAGCCATATGTAGCAATTTCATACGGAAAAGAGATCTTGAAAAGATGCAGTCTGAAATTGTTGAAATAATATGTGAGCTTGAAACAATTTTCCATCTAACATTTTTTGACATAATGCTACAATTGCCTGTTCATTTGGTGAATGAAATTAAGCTTGGGGGGCCCGCTCATCTTCGTTGGATGTATCCCATTGAGAGAAACCTATGTAAGTACAAGGCATTTGTATGCAATCGAGCTTATCCAGAAGCGTCAATAACATAGGGGTTTTTGGTTGACGAGTGCTTGAATTTTGTTCGAGATACCTACATGATGGCATGAAGACAAAATTCAGTAGGTACCAAACTGTAGATGATGAGTCCTCTCAAAATTTGTCACATTTATTCCCTAATATAGGCCATCCAATTGGAAGTAAGAAAAAAAATACTTTTCTCATGGATTCACAGTTATTTTTTGAAGCACATCGATATGTTTTGTTCAATACTGGAGATGAAGAAATGGAAAAGTTTATAGAATAAGATAATTTTATATATGTTTATTTATATTTTATATTTGTTTATTAAATGATTAAACTTGAAATATCATGATTTCAGGGAACATAAGAATATAATTGTTAGTCACGGTAGATCAAATGCATGGGAAAGAGCAAGGAATCATAGTCGGGAATTCAGTAATTGGTTTAAGGAGAAAGTTAAAAATATTGTACTGCCAGATTATTTACGATGGCTAGCCAAAGGACCCAATACGGTTGCCAAAAGCTATACTACATATTTTATTAATGGATACCGTTTTCATACCAAAGAACGGGATTCCCGAAGAAAGACTCAAAATAGTGGAGTGACTTTATTGGCAACAACTAATAGTTTTGCTAGTTTGTATTGCTTGGAGAAAGTATAAAAGTCAATTAAAGAGAAAGCACTTTGAAGCATATGAGAATGACAAGCTTCGAATGGAGAATAGGCCAAAAGATGTTCCGGAATCTCACTTTATATATCTTCTTGAATATTGGAACTCTGATGCCGCCAAGGTAATTACATCCAACTTTTGCCAACTTTGTAGGAGATATAATAAGGAATGTTCACCTTTTTTTCTATTCTGTAGTAAATTATTTACCAATAATAAGTTAATAGCAGGAAGTCACCTTTCTAACTGTTCCATGCCCTCTATATAAGTAACTTTGTTGTCAATCTTTGCTTGTTATTTGAAGAAAACGTCTAAAACCAATATCACAAATCAAAAAAAGTTGAAGCATCCACACACTGCTGGGAAAACAAGTTTTGCTAGAATCATCGAGGTTTGATTTTTTCTAAAAATATGAACTGGCTAACTTTGCATGAAAAAATTATTATACCAGTTTTCATGTTATTAGGAAGAAAAGAAGGAAATGGCTGATACTTCAGATACTTTATCAAGTAAGGACATCTTTTTGGCCACAAGAAAAAGAAAACCTGGCCGAGTTTACAAAGAATCCTATGAGAATACATTTAGTAAAATTGTAAGAAAGTTCTAATTTGAAGTTTGTTGTGATTATTTATTTCTTCTTTATTATCGTTTTAGTTTTATTTACTTAAACTCTATTCTCTTGCATTTGGTTTGTAGGCTGAAATGGAGAGGATCCAATCAAATCAAGAAAGTGGAGATGGAAATGATTCAGTTGACGCATTTGTATCTGTCATGGGACCTGAGCACCCAGGTCGGGTAAGATTATATGGACGAGGGGTTAATAAGACTCTCTTAAAAAAGAAAAAAGGAGATTTTGGATCCTCTGTAAATGTTACTGATGAGAGAATGGAACAAAAAATGGATGAAATGGAAGAGAGGATGCAACAAAAATTGATGGAAAAACTCAATGCACAAAAGAAAAAAATGTTGAAAGAGCTCAATGCACAAAAGGATGCTATGGAACAAGGTATTACGATGAACGTCGTTACACGACTTCAACGTCTCAACCCAGATTTAAGACTTGATCCTGATATGCTACTATTCAGTGCTAGTGCACAACCAGATGCTATTCAACCGATCAATCGTCCCTCCGCTGGCAGTAACACTCGAGGTTAGTCATTAGAAATGTTACACGTCTTCTCTTTCCTCTTCTTCTTATCTTTACTCGAGTTTCTGTATCCATAATTGGTCTGTTAATCTATCAAGAAACTTCGTGAGTGACCTATGATTAAAATTAAGAATGGTTCAAAGTCCTTTTATTAATAACTTAATGATGACCAAAAATAAAAGGGAACATTTGTTTATAGAAACTGTGGAGGCAAACATGGCATATTTTTTAAAAGTAAAATAGTAATAAAGCTAAAGCCAAAGAATCAAATCCCAAATCTTCGTCGATGCTCATAAGCGTTGGAATTTGTCCATGATCAACAAAATCAATCTTATTTAACCTCACACAAGCTAGCACTTTCTCTGGCAGCTCCTCTGGCTTTTGTGCCTGTAAGATTTAGTCAATACGCGATGACACCACATCATTTCTAAGGCAACAACGTCAGCTCATTTTCTATTTTTTAAGAACATAAAACTAGAAGGTTTTAAGTTAAATACGTTAACAATATAAAGATTTTTCACACGATCAGAGTATGCATAACATGTCATAGCATGTTAGCAGAGATAGAGCCAGAATTTAGACTTTATGGTTCTGAATTCTAGGATAGTGACCTCAAGTGTTAGTAACAGGATTAAGGTTTCCAATTAATATTTTATCATATAGATTCACTTCTAACTACCTTATATGTGATCTGATTGTGTAAACATTGTTTACACTGCCAACATATAGAATTTAAACTCAAATTAAAGTAGAATAGCAAGAAATCTGAATTGTTAGACCAAGATCCAGTATTCCATGCTGTAAGTGATCTATGAAAATGTGATAACTCGGTCGGTCATCATGTGAGTTACCATCCTGTTTTCTCCGTTATATGCTTGTTCATGTTTCAATATGTGTGTTTGGTTAGTTTGATCCAATTCGGATCGATTTTGGTTGGAAATGAGACAAATAGTCTCTTAGGAGAAGGTATAGTTGGGAAAAGTCAACTGGATGTTGACTTGTCAGTTAGAGATCTTGAATCAAATTTTGATGATTCGGTCAGCTCCGGGAGTGATCGGAATTGAATTTGGAGGTCCGGTGTAGTTTAAGGCTTGAAATGGCTAAGGTTGAATTTTGGCGAAATCCGAACGGTAGGTGAGATTTAGATCCGGGGCTCGGAATGAAATTCTGAGAGTTGCAGTAGCTCCGTTAGGTGATTTTGGATATGTGTGCAAAGTTTCAGGTCATTCGGACATTATTTGGCCGGGTTTTTGATTGGATGTCAGTTTTGAAAGTTTTAGTTGAAACTTAGGCTTGAATCTGCCTTGATTTGATGATTTTTGGTTTTAAGGGTGTGTTTTTATGATTGGAACAAGTTTGTATTGCGTTTTGGAGTAGGTTGGTGGTTTTCATTGAGGTCCCGGGACCTCGGGATGAATCTGGGGGTCCAAACGAATCATTGTTAGCCAAATGAGGGATCAGGTCTGTTGTCATCAGTGCAGCAGACATTTGTTCTTCGCGATCGCGAAGATGGTCGCGCGATCATGTAGTGTATCAGAGAGATGAGGATCTATTGTTCTTCGCATTCGCGAGGTGTTGGATGCGAACGCGTAAGGTGAAGACTGGGTGAATTGCGATCGCGGTAGTCTGTATCGCGTTCACGGAGTGTAAGGGCAGCTGGTCATCGTGATCGTGACTGAGTCCACGCGATCGCGTAGAGGAAAATAAGGGCTGCTGCCATTTGTTCATCGTGAACGCGTGCGTGGCATCACGTTCGCATATGGTAAAAATGCCTGGCACAAGGGTTTTTAATAGGACATGTTAGTCGCAAACCTATAGCATTTTTCCTCCATTTTTGGGTTCTTTGAGAGCTAAGTAACGGGATTTGAAGGGGATTTCATCGGGAGTTCATTGGATGTAAGTTTTATGGTCTAAATACATAATTTTATCCTAGAATCTTCATCTATATCACTAAAAATTGAAGGATTTAAGGTGTATTAATGGGGGTTTTTGCTCTAAGTTTGGGATATTGAAATTCATCGATTTGAATGGGCAAACAGAGTCCGATTTTGATAAACTTTATATGCATGGACTCGTGTTGATATAAGGATTCCGAAAATGTAACTTTTATAATTTTTCGAGAAGCATACCAAAAGTCGGAGTTTGACAACTTCGTGAGTTTTGGTGTAAATCGAGTTATTTTGGGTTATGTCTATTTAGCCAATTTTGATGTATTCTTATTGATTTTGATCAGATTTAGCATCCAATGAGGTTGATTTGCGAGGCAAACACAAGGCGAGCTAGGCCTTTTGCCGATTCGAGGTGAGTGGTGGTAGTAAATGATGTACTGAGGGTTTGAAACCCCGTACTTGCACTATACAGTGCTATGCTGAGATGAAACACGCATCATGTGACGAACATGGTGGTATTGTGACTGGGGATTTGGACTTGGTCCTTCCCAATTGATAGTTTACTGTGTATAATGACTGACATTGAGCTTATATCTATGTAATTGGATTAGTAGCCGTGTTTGGGGCTTTGTGCCGATCTGTAGAGTATTAAGGAAATAGATGTATAGCATATCATGAGCCAATACTAGATGTGTTCTCTGAGAGAGACTACCTGGGGTGAGATTATATGTTCTAGCTGAGCGGGCCCGAGAGGCCAAGTCTAGATTGACTGAGATAGGGGCGAGGACCTGCTATGAGATATATATATATATATATATATATATATATATATATATATATATATATATATATATATATATATATATATATATATATATATATATATATATATATATCTATATTGAATCGGGTTGCACACCGCAACACTATATATATTGGATCAGGCTGAACGCCGCAGTACTATATATATTGGATCGGGCTGCACGCCGCAATACTATATATATTGGATCGGGCTGCACGCGACAACACTATATACATTGGATCGGGCTCCACGCCACAACACTATATATAATGGATCGGGCTGCACGCGGCAGCACTATATATATTGGTTCAGGCTGCACGCCGCAACACTATATATATTGGATTGGGCTGCACGCCGCAGCACTATATACATTAGATCGGGCTGCACGCCGCAGTACTATATATATTGGATCGGGCTGCACGCCGCAGCACTATATATATTGGATCGGGCTGCACGCCGCAGCACTATATATATTGGATCGGGCTGCACGCCGCAACTCTATATATATTGGATCGGGCTGCACGCCGCAGTGCTATATATATTGGATCGGGCTGCACGCCGCATCATTTTATATATATACATATATATTGGATTGGGTTGCACGCCGCAGCAAGATGAGTGAGGGCTAGGTCGATGTGGGATCATTATGAGACAGTTGTGGACTGGAAATGGGCTAATCACTGGGGAAATGACTTACCTGGGAGGTTACCCTTAGAACTGTTTAGTGATAGTACATGTGTTCTTATTTTCAGTTGTTATTTATTATTATTACTCAGTGAGTTGAAATATACTCACCCTACCCCCTGCACTTTCTGTGCAGATCCAGATATTCAGAAGGGCAGTTGAGCTATCGTAGCTGCTACATTACTGTTATTTCGAGGAGACTTCGAGGTAGCAGCCGGCATCCGCAGGACCTGATCTCTTCCTCTCTATCATTTTGTCATTTTCTATTCTACTTAGACTTGATTGTGTAGGATAATTCCAGCTGTAGAGGCTCAGACTTGTGACACCGCGATTGTTGGGCTCTATTTTGTATGTTTCTATTTCCACACTTATTGTTTTGATATGAAAACAAGCTAGTAAATGTTAATTGATCAGTATTAAATAATAATTGGCTAGTAATACGGATAACATGGTCGGGCTTGCCTAGCAATGTGTTGGGCGCCGTCATGACCGGGGTTTGGGTCATGACAGAAAGCATCGAGTCCCTTTCTTGCTATGTAGCTGAAGCGATGAATATCAAGATCAATCTCAAAGTAATTCGGGCCCTGCAATTAACACAGAACAAGTAAATATAATTCAGTAATTCTGTTGTTCAAGAAGAGCTAGCTGGACATTGCTAAACTGACTTAATAGACTAAGAAAATCATGGAATATCCACCTGATAAAAGCTGTGTTGAGGGCGGGAAAGCACAGGCTTCTCGTTGTAACTATTCAAAAGCTTCCTTTCAATTGAACTGGAAACAAGCTCTTCCAGATTAACCACCCCAATCATTATTTTCAACCTCTCTCTGAAAGGAACTATTGAATTTTTTGCAAATCCTTTAACCTGCTCCGTATCATCATCAATGAATCTCTGTCACACAAGAGAGTAGAAAGGAAAATTAAATTGGGAAGCAAGTTGCAGTGAAAATAAACGGCTTAGAGGGTCACCACAATTTTAGAAATTAAAGAATAACACATGTCAATAAAATTTCGCTTTAAGGAAATTCAAGAACTAATATTTTGGTGCAGTGGAGCTTTTGCTTGAAAAAGTTGACATAACCAACCTTAAAGTTGTCCTAAAACTGGGGAGAGATGTCTTTCTCTAAAGTTTCAGAACGTTTAAAATACAAATTTGTGAACTCTAATCTTATATTTTGTGAGTTTACAAAAATTTAGGTCTATAAAACTATAAGATAAAAAGGTGCCTCACACAATTAGTATCAATTTTACGAGATACAAATTAAAATTTTCCCGTACTAGTAAAGCCAAAGAAGCTAAAAAGGCAAGTCAACTATCTATGGTTGTTTCTTCACAAAAAAGACTTCACTTTATAAGTACCATAATCAAGAAACTAATAAAACCCCATTTTGCCCTCATGTCCTTCTATTTCCAACTTTCTTGTCATAATTTCTTTTCATATAGCCAAGTGGGGTAAAACAATTACACCTCAGTTCAGTTGAAAGTTTCATTTTTTTATCTCCTATTTTAGTGTTGTCATATCTTGATGTAGAGAAAGTGGAACATTCTTTTATCTCCAAATTTGGTTGTTGTGTTACTGACGTTGGTTCTGGTGAATTGCTTATGTTATGAACAACTTGTTTTCAGTTTATGGTACCGATTACTGACTTTACATTCTCCAGTATCTAATTTTTCTCTTGTAACATGATATGATCTAACATATATATGACGATAGAGATATATATATATGATGACTTAATATCTAGAAGAGTGCACTCGAGTGGTGCTAAGAAGTTTGTTGAACTCTGTCCATGTTCTTGTAATGGTGTTGGTTGGGTAGTTATCTGGTTAGTATTGGCTTCAATGGAAACTTGAGTTTTTGATATTTGTCGTGTAGCTAGTAGAGCTAAAAATTGCATCTTTTTGGTGTTCTTGCTCTAATGGGGATTTGTCTGAGCTACCAAATCAAGACTGAGACCACATTTTACTTATACTCTTTTGTAGGAGGAGTAGATGAAGCAATAGAAGGCAAAGGTAGTGATGAAGGCAGTGATGAAGATCTTGATCTTACTTAAGAGATTTTTGAATTGTTGATTGTTGTAGATGCATGTGGCGGTTTCTAAGAATATATGTTTGTTATCAAAATATTTTAAAATTTTGGACTTGAAAGATCAATTGTATGTACTTATTGGTTTCATCACTATCTATGGATTTATTATTAATTAGCTTGTTAGATAATTTGGATTATGAATAGTTTTATTTTGTTATTTATATAAATTTTAGTGTTTTATAGTTTATAGCAACATGGGACACTATTTTCAATTCAATTAATCTGTTACAGCTAACAGAACCGTTGCCATACGTAGTTCAACCATTGCAGTAGCACCTGTAATCGTTCCAAATTATTCTACAAACCGTTGCAGTAGGACATGTAAACCGTTCCAAAATATTCTAAAAACCGTTGCATAGGTAATTCAACCATTGCAATTTCTTGAAGAAATCGTTGCCATTTCTGTCATGCATGTAACAGCTTGATAGATATAGTAACGGTTATGGACCGTTGCTGTTGCTGTTATGGTAACGAAAAGTGACCGTTGCAGTTGATGAGAATAATCATTCTAACAGGAAGAGGAAAAACCATTGCGATAGACCGTACTATAGCAACGGTCATCTGAACCGGTCCAAAAACCATTCCATAAGCTCTATAGCCGTGCCAGCTTGTGGAACGGGTGTTGAACTGTAGCAACAGATCTATGGCAATAGTTTACTTACCTATTGGAACAGTCTTACATCCGTAGCCATAGGTGAATTTTTCAGTAGTGTCCATTTGGATCAAGTTCATGCTTGAATGATTCAGATATTTTTGATGAGCATAATCCACTAGGTTCTAACCTGAAAAAAATTAAAGACAATAGTTGAAGGGGTATAAAAAATAATAGTCAAAATATCGACTAACCCTGTAGGAGCAAGAGTAACAAGTGTCCGCTGTCTGCGACTACTAGTTCACTCACATTCGCCAATTGTGTTGCTTTGAGTAGATATTTCCTCACCTATTGGGTTACTCTGATCAGGTTTCTTAGGAGATGATTCAGAATAGATAATTGGGGTACTACCATGACCTGATGTTTGAACGGGTGTGGTACTGCTAGGAGCTAAAGTTTGTACTTGGTTTATGTGATTTCACCCACCTAAAGAACTTATACCACCTTGTTAAGGACTAATGATGGAAATGGGAACACCACCTTGTTAAGGACTATGATGGAAATGGGAACAAAAGGCATATTTGAATGAATAGCAGAATTACCCCTACCCTTAGCTGAGGACTTGCCTCCACGAGCTATGCTATCTTTGCCTCTCCCTTCAGTCATACATACAAAAACAGTTACATGTAAGCAAAATAGATTCGTAAATTGGTATAAGCCAAGAATTAAGTCCCTACAAACATGAAACATTGGTATAAGTCAAGAATTGGGCCAAAATTACTGCTAGATGTTTCAATTTTATAGTAAGTGATAAATTTAGGGAAATGAGCGAGAAGTTAGATATAAAAAAAGCAATAAATATAGATATATTCTTGCAGAGAGCATTCAACTTAGGTTACAACAAAAAACACATAGCATTCAGCTTTGATTACAATAGACAAAATACAGTAAGATACATCAACATATTTTTACTTAACACACTAGTCACTATCTATTTCTTCTACGAAATCTTCCTCATCATCCTCTGTATCTTCCGTTTTATACTCTTCTTCTTCTTCTTCTTCATGATGATGATCTAGAAATAATTCATTATCCATTTCAATTAAATCCCCATTGGATCATGTAAGAGTATATTTTCATCAATGACAATGTTCATATCTACCACATGATCTTCAACTTCTTCAACCTGGAAAGGGATATTTGCATCTGAAATTGCCATCACTTTCTCATCGGTTAATTTAACAACATGCCGAGGTTTAACTTTCAGTACAGATAACAAATCCTCCTTGTCCATTCTCTTTCTAGGATAAGGAGCATAACACACTTGAGTTTCTTGCATCGCAAGAATAAAAGTGTAATGACCCGGCCGATCGTTTTAGAAAAATTACGCCCCAATCCCTAATTTAACTGTTTCCCTAAGTACATTTCTGCTATTGTGGTTTGCCTGGAGAGTCAGCCCTGAAATTTGATGTATTTTTGGGACACTTATTCCCTAAATGAGAGTTTTAAAGATAGAAAATGGTCTGTAATCGGAACAGTGTTAACACGATCTCGGAACGGAAATTCGATGGTTCCATTAGCTCCGTTGGGTGATTTCGGGGTTGGGAGCGCATTCGGAATGTATTTTGGAGGTCCTTAGCTCAATTAGGCTTGAAATGCCGAAGGTTGAAATTTTGGCGAATCCGAACGATAGGTGAGATTTTGATCTGTGGGTCGGAATGGAATTCCGACATTTTCTGTAGTTTTGTTATGTGATTTTGGATATGTCCGCAAATTTTCAGGTCATTCGGACGTCGTTTGGTCGGGTTTTAGATCGAATGTGCAATTCGGAAAGTTTTAAGAAATTTAGGCTTGAATTCGATGTGAATTATTGATTTTTGATGTTATTTTGGCGATTTGATCGCGCGAACAAGTTCGTATGATGTTTTTAAGTCAGTGTGCATATTTGGTTTGGAGCCCCGAGGGCTCGGGTGAACTTTGGATAGGCCACGATATCAATTTTTCATGTTAGAAGTTGCTGTCAGCAACTGGTCTGCAGAGTTCGCAAATGCGAACAATAGTTCGCAAATGCGAACTCCCCACTATTCTGCAGAGTTCGCAAATGCGAACTCCCCCCTATTGTGCATGTGTTCGCAAATGTGAACAATAGTTCGCAAATGCGAACTTGACACTATTGTGCCTGTGTTCGCAAATGCGAACTCGACACTATTCTGCCTGTGTTCGCAAATGCGAACAATAGTTCGCAAATGCGAACTTCCCAATATTTAGCCTGTCACTATTCTGCATGTGTTCGCAAATGTGAACTTCCTAGTTTTGCCTTGGCTTCGCAAATGCGAACAAAAGTTCACAAATGCGAACTTCCCAACCTTAGCTTATTTTTCAAACTCCAGAAATTGGTCGGGGTTTGCAATTGCGAACCCATGTTCGCAAATGCGAACACAGAGACCTGTAAATCACGATTTCCAGCTTCATTCTTCACATTTCACAACACAAAAACACCCATTTGCGATTCTTCATGGATTCCTTCTTTTTCAAAACAATTGTAAGTCACTTTTTACTTAATTCTTTCAATTCTTAACATCATTATACATGTTTTTCAATAGAAATCAAAGGTTTTCATGGTAGAATTTCTTGTTTTTGGTAGAATATAGGGTTTTTCATAAGTTAGGAAATTGGACCTCGAATTGAGGTCCGATTTTGAAACAAATCATATACTTGAACTCGTGGGGGATGGGTAACCGGATTTTGGTCCGAACCCCGAGTTCCGACCATGTGGGCCCGGGGTCGAAATTCACTATTCCGGGCAGAATGTTGTAAAAGTTTTAATTGGCCTTAGGAATTAGTTTGTTGAGCAGTATTGATGATATTAATTCAATTGTGTATAGATACGATTGGATTGGAGCCAAATTTGAAAGGAAAAGGCATTGCCATGGATTGAATTGTTCGTAAACATTGAGGTAAGTGGCTTGTCTAACCTCGTGTGGGGACTTTCACCCCTAGGATATTATGTGATACTTTAAATGCCTTATACGCGAGGTGACGGGCGTGTACATGCGTTGGTTGTTGAACACGTACTTTACTTAACATGTTCAATGAGTGATATTCCTGTTGTTAGCTGTTAAATTCGATATTTCTACCCGGTAGCATTTAGAAAAGCATGATTAGGTAGTATTTAACTGTCTAGTTGCCTAATTGTCTTACTTGAGTTTTCTTGGTAATCGCTGGCGCTGTTTATCGGTGAAGTTATAGTTAAGCATATTATACTTCTTTTTGTGTATTCCATTACTTGCTGTGTTTGTGGACTGCGGGTTCGATTCCCGGAGATCCTGAGATTTATTGAAATGTGGACTGCGGGTTCGATTCCTGGAGATTCTGAGATTTATCGAAATATGGACTGCCGGTTCGATTCCCGGAGATCCTGAGATTTATTGAAATGTGGACTGCGGGTTCGATTCCCGGAGATCCTGAGATTTATTGAAATATGGATTGCGGGTTCGATTCCCGGAGATCCTGAGATTTATTGAGATGTGGACTGCGGGTTCGATTCCCAGAGATCCTGAGATTTACTGTGTAGGGACTGCGGGTTCGATTCCCGAGATCCTGAGTTATTTGTAGGGACTGCGGGTTCGATTCCCGGAGATCCTGAGTTGTTGAGATGTTATTGAGACATGGGCTGCGGGTTCGATTCCGGAGACCCAGGGGTACTGTTAATGGGACTGTGGGTTCAATTCCCACAGGTCCTGGACTTGTTTTTATTGAGTTGGTTATTTGTTTTTAGCTAAATTGTAGATGGCTGCAGTAATCATTTTATTGTTGTTATTGCGGAAATTATTATCATTTAAACTGTTTATTATTGTTATTATCACTATATTATTGCTTCTCCGTAGGGCCCTGACCTTCCTCGTCACTACTCCATCGAGGTTAGGCTTGGCACTTACTGAGTACCGCCGTGGTGTACTCATGTTACTCTTCTGCATATTTTTGTTGTGCAGATCCATGTACATCAGAGTAGGCTCGTGCTAGGTGACTTCCGCAGCTTTCTGGAGACCTCGAGGTATGATCTGCTACGTCAGCAGATCCGGAGGCTTTCCTTCTATGCTAATAGTACTAGTTGACATTTTTCTTGATTTCGTTGTTAGATACTCTTTACACATAGAGCCACAGTTGTATATTCTCCTTTAGTCTGTGTTGCCGTGGGATTCCGGATCTTGGTAACGTTTTATTCAGTGTGTTGACGAATGTATGTGCCAAGCGGCACGGATTACATACCTTTTTATGCTATTTTTCCGGCGTTTCTTATTTAAGTGTTCATAGCTTGTGTATTCCGCAACGTGTTAGGCTTACCTAGTCGTGGGGACTGGGTGCCATCACGACATGTTCACGATTGGTGAACTAGGGTCGTTACAAGTTGGTATCAGAGCTCTAGGTTCATAGGAGTCACGGGACACGGACCGGTTACTTAGAGTCTTGCTGATCGATACGGAGACGTCTGTATTTATCTACGAGGGGCTATGTAACTGTTTAGGAAACTCTTCATTTCTTTTGGATTTCCTTGTCGTGCGACATTTTTGGCATCAAATCTAAACTACTGCTTTCTATTCTCTCACAGATGGTGAAGACACGAGCTACTCGCGATGATCAGGTACCCGCGCCCCCTGTTGCCACCGTCAAAGGCCGGGACCGAGGTAGAGGACGAGGACGTGCCCGAGGTGCAGCCACAGCACCCGCGCGCGCTGCCGCTGAGGTGCCACAGGTAGACCAGGTTGGAGCGCAGGCACCTGGTACACCGACTACAGCTGCTACTACTCCAGCACTACAGGAGACCCTGGCCCAGTTCATGAGTATGTATACCACTTTAGCTCAGGCATGACTGCTTCCTCTCGTCGCAGCTACATCTCAGGCCGGGGGAGGGGCCCAGACTCCCGCAGCTGTGACACCGGAGCAGCGTGTGCCGGTGGGACAGGTTCCAGATGTTTTGGTTATGCCTCCTGCCGCCCCAGCACAGCCCGGAGGTGGACCAGCTGCCTCTGAGGACGAGCAGCGTAGATTGGAGAGGTTCAAGAAATAAAACCCTCCAGTGTTTAGTGGTTTGGCTTCAGATGATGCATTGGGTTTTCTAGAGGAGTGTCATCGTATTCTTCGTACTATGGGGATTGTGGAGACCAGCGGGGTTTCCTTCACCGCTTTTCGGCTCGTGGGGCCGCTTATGATTGGTGGCGCACGTATGAGTTGGATAGTCCGGTCGAGTCTTCTTCATTGACTTGGACACAGTTTTCAAATCTGTTTTTGAGGGAGTTTGTTCCACAGAGCCTGAGGGATTCTTGGCGCTCGTAGTTTGAGCGGTTGCGACAGGGCTCCATGTCAGTATCGGAGTATGCTATCAGTTTCACCCGTCTAGCCAGGCATGCACCGGCTTTGGTAGCCACGGTTCGGGAGAGAGTGCGGAGATTTATTGAGGGCCTTGTTCCGCCTATCCGATCCAGCATGGCCAGAGAGCTGGAGACAGATATATCTTATCAGCAGGCAGTTATCATTGCCAAGAGGATCGAGAGTATGCTCCCTAGAGAGCGGAGATAGAGAGAGAGGCCAAGAGGTCTCGTGAGCCGGGCCATTTCTCTAGTGCCCGCACTTCATCAGCCGGTCGCTTTGGCAGGGGTTATTCTGGCCGACCAGTTCACTCGGCATTGCCCGCAGCCGGTAGTACTCCAGGTCTTCCAGCACCTCGGGAGCCTTATTATGCTCCCCCAGTTTCCAGTGCACCTCCTGCGCGGGGTCCTTCCAGGGGTCATGTGATGACCCGGCCCGTATTCACGGGAATTACCACCCCGTTATGTTGTAAAAGCATGTTTTACGATTTTATATCAGTGTTAGAGTATATCGGGTGAGTTAGGAGTGAATTGGATTGAAAATGAGGCACATAGCCTTTTTGAAGGAAACTTGAATAAGGAAAGTCAACCCGGAGTTGACTATTTGGTTAGAGTTCTCGGAATCGGATTCTGATGATTCGGTTAGTTCCGGAAGCTATGCTATTCCTGATCGCGCTGCGGCTGTTGCATCGATTCTGTTATCACAGGTATTATTCTGGTTAGTCACATGGAGGCATCGGTTCTATTCGACCCTGGTTCCACTTTTTCATATGTGTCTTCTTACTTTGCTTCTCATCCGGGTGTGCCTCGGGATTCTTTGAGTGCCCCCATTTATGTTTCCACTCCGGTGGGTGATTCTTTGGTCGTGGACCGTGTATATCGGTCGTGTTTGGTTACCATTTGTGATTTTGAGACCAGAGCGGATCTATTGTTGCTCGGGATGGTCGATTTTGATATTATTCTGGGCATGGACTGGTTGTCACCCCATCATGCTATTCTTGATTGTCACGCCAAGACCGTGACGCTGGCTATGCCAGGCATTCCACATATTGAGTGGAGTGGTACTCTAGATCACACCCTAGCCGTGTTATTTCCTTCCTCAGAGCTCAGTGTATGGTTGAGAAGGGGTGTGCTGCTTATTTAGCTTATGTGCGGGACGTTAGTATTGACACTCCCTCTATTGATTCCGTTCCTGTGGTACGTGACTTTGCTGATGTATTTCCAGCTGATCTCCCGGGCATGCCGCCCGACAGAGATATTGACTTTGCTATTGACTTGTTGCCGGGCACTCAGCCCATTTCTATTCCACCGTACCATATGGCTCATCCTAAGCTGAAGGAGTTGAAGGATCAGTTACAGGATTTATTGGGCAAGGGTTTTATTCAACCCAGTGTTTCGCCTTGGGGTGCTCCTGTATTGTTTGTGAAGAAAAAGGACGGTTCTATGCGTATGTGTATTAACTATCGTCAGCTGAACAAGGTTACAGTGAAGAACCGGTATCCTTTGCCCCGTATTGATGATTTATTTGACCAGCTACAGGGCACACAGGTGTTTTCTAAGATTGATTTGCGCTCTCGGTATCACCAACTGAAGATTCGGGAGCCAGATATCCCGAAGACTGCCTTCAGGACCCGGTATGGTCACTATGAGTTCCTCGTGATGTCTTTTGGGTTGACTAACGCCCCAGCAGCCTTTATGCATTTGATGCATAGTGTGTTCAGGCCTTATCTGGACTCGTTCGTGATTGTCTTCATTGATGATATTCCAGTATATTCCCGAAGCCGGGAAGAGCACGAGCAGCATTTGAGGATAGTGCTTCAGATTCTGAGGGTTATGCCAAGTTCTCTAAATGTGAATTCTGGTTGAATTCAGTGGCATTTTTAGGCCACGTGGTGTCGAGTGATGGTATTCGAGTAGATCCGAGGAAGGTGGAGGCCGTGCAGAGTTGGCCCACACCCTCCTCCGCTACTGAGATTCGCAGTTTCCTTTGTTTGGCGGGCTATTACCGTCGTTTCGTAGAGGGGTTCTCTTCGATTGCAGCACCTATGACCAGATTGACCCAAAAGGGTGCCCCTTTTCAGTGGACAGACGAGTGTGAGGCGAGCTTTCAGAAGCTCAAGACAGCTTTGACTTCGGCCCCTATATTGATGTTGCCTACAGGTACGAGGTCCTATACCGTATATTGTGATGCCTCACGAGTTGGACTCGGCGCGGTATTGATGCAGGACGGTAGGGGGATTGCCTACGCGTCGAGACAACTCAAGGTGCATGAGAAGAATTACTCTGTTCATGATTTGGAGCTAGCTGATATTGTTCACGCCTTGAAGATTTGGCGTCATTACTTATACGGGGTCCCTTGTGAGATCTACACTGATCACCGGAGCTTGCAGCACTTGCTTAAGCAGAAGGACCTGAATATGCGTCAGAGGAGATGGTTGGAGCTACTGAAGGACTATGATATTACTATTTTCTATCATCCGGGCAAGGCTAATATGGTTGCCGATGCCTTGAGTCGTCGAGCAGAGAGTTTGGGGAGTTTAGCATATCTACCAGTTTCAGAGAGGCCTATGGCGATGGATGTTCAGGCTTTAGCCAGGCAGTTTGTTAGACTGGATCTTTCGGAGCCCAACTGGGTTCTAGCTTGTGTGGTTTCTCGGTCTTCTCTATTTGACCGCATCGAGGAGTGTCAGTTCGACGACCCCTATTTGCTTGTCCTCCGGGATAAATTTTGGCGTGGTGATGCTCGAGATGTTACCATCGGGGATGATGGAGTTATGAGGATGTAGGGGCGTATCTGTGTGCCTAATGTGGATGATCTTTGAGAGCTAATTCTAGTAGAGGCCCATAGCTTGCGGTATTCCATCCATCCGGGAGCCGCGAAGATGTATCAGGACCTGAAACAGCATTACTGGTGGAGGCGGATGAAGAGGGATATAGTTGATTATGTTTCTAGATGCCTCAACTGCCAGCAGGTGAAGTATGAGCATCAGCGTCCGGGTGGATTGATGCAACAGATCGAGATTCCCGAGTGGAAATGGGAGCGCATTACCACGGACTTTGTATCTGGACTTCCATGGACGGTTAGGAAGTTTGATTCCATTTGGGTCATTGTAGATCGGCTGACCAAGTCCGCCCATCTTATACCGGTGAGCACTACATATTCATCGGAGCAACTGGCGGAGATCTATATCAGGAAGTTAGTTCGGCTGTATGGTATTCTAGTTTCCATCGTTTCAGATAGAGGCACTCAGTTCACTTCACGATTCTAGAGAGCTGTACAGCAGGAGTTAGGTACTCGGGTGGAGCTGAGCACAGCCTTTCACCCCCAGACCGATGGGCAGTCCGAGCGCACTATTTAGATTTTGGAGGATATGCTCCGTGCGTGCGTGATTGAGTTTGGAGGTTCGTGGGATCACTTCTTGCCACTAGCGGAGTTTGCTTATAACAAGAGCTACCAGTCTAGTATTCAAATGGCACCGTACGAGGCCCTATATGGTAGGAGGTGCAGGTCTCCAGTGGGTTGGTTTGAGTCGGGCAAGGCCAGGTTGCTAGGTACTGATATGGTTCAGGATGCTATGGACAAGGTCAAGGTGATTCGGAACATACTTCGTGCAGCCCAGTCTAGACAGAAGAGTTATGCGGACAAGAAGGTTCGCGATGTGGCTTTTATGGTTACCGAGCGGGTTCTACTTCGAGTCTCGCCCATGAAGGGCGTTATGAGGTTAGGGAAGAAAGGGAAGCTGAGTCCCAGATTTTTTGGCCCTTTTGAGATTTTGAGGCGTATTGGGGAGGTTGCCTATGAGTTAGCCTTACCTCCTAGTCTAGCCGGAGTTCACCCCGTATTTCATGTCTCCATGCTCCGGAGATACCATGGTGACCCGTCGCATGTGTTGGATTTCACATCTGTTCAGCTAGACAAGGATCTGTCTTATGTTGAGGAGCCAGTAGCCATTCTAGACAGGCAGGTCAGAAAGCTAAGGTCAAAGAACATCGCTTCGATAAAGGTTCAGTGGCGGGGCCAGCCGGTCGAGGAGGCGACTTGGGAGACCGAGCAGGATATGCGCAGCCAGTACCCTCATCTTTTCACTACTCCAGGTATGTTTTCTATGCTCGTTCGAGGACGAACGAATCTTTTAAGGGTGGAAAGATGTAACGACCCGGCCGGTCGTTTTAGAAAAATTACGCCCCAATCCTTAATTTAACTGTTTCCCTAAGTACATTTCTGCTATTGTGGTTTGCCGGGAGAGTCGGCCCTGAATTTTGAAGTATTTTTTGGGACACTTAGTCCCTAAATGAGAGCTTTAAAGATAGAAAATGGTCCGTAACCGTAACAGTGTTAAGACGATCTCGGAACGGAAATCCGATGGTTCCATTAGCTCCATTGGGTGATTTCGGGGTTGGGAGCGCGTTCGGAATGTATTTTGGAGGTCCTTAGCTCAATTAGGCTTGAAATGCCGAAGGTTGAAATTTTGGCGAATCCGAACGATAGGTGAGATTTTGATCCGGGGGTCGGAATGGAATTCCGACATTTTCTCTAGCTTCGTTGTGTGATTTTTGATATGTCCGCAAATTTTCAGGTCATTCGGACGTCGTTTGGTCGGTTTTTAGATCGAACGTGCAATTCGGAAAGTTTTAAGAAATTTAGGCTTGAATTCGATGTGAATTATTGATTTTTGATGTTATTTTGGCGATTTGATCGCGCGAGCAAGTTCGTATAATGTTTTTAAGTCAGTGTGCATATTTGGTTTGGAGCCCCGAGGGCTCGGGTGAACTTTGGATAGGCCACGATATCAATTTTTCATGTTAGAAGTTGCTGTCAGCAACTGGTCTGCAGAGTTCGCAAATGCGAACAATAGTTCGCAAATGCGAACTCCCCACTATTTCGCAGAGTTCGCAAATACGAACTCCCCCCTACTGTGCCTGTGTTCGCAAATGCGAACAATAGTTCGCAAATGCGAACTTGATACTATTGTGCTTGTGTTCACAAATGCGAACAATAGTTCGCAAATGTGAACTCGACACTATTCTGCCTGTGTTCTCAAATGCGAACAATAGTTCGCAAATGCGAACTTCCCAATATTTAGCCTGTGTTCGCAATTGCGAACAATAGTTCGCAAATGCGAACTTCCCAGTTTTGCCTTGGCTTCGCAAATGCGAACAAAAGTTCGCAAATGCGAACTTCCCAGCCTTAGCTTATTTTTCAAACTCCAGAAATTGATCGGCGTTCGCAATTGCAAACCCATGTTCGCAAATGCGAACACAGAGACCTGTAAATCACGATTTCCAGCTTCATTCTTCACATTTCACAACCAAAAACACCCATTTGCGATTCTTCACGGATTCCTTCTTCTTCAAAACAATTGTAAGTCACTTTTTACTTAATTCTTTCAATTCTTAACATCATTATACATGTTTTTCAATAGAAATCAAAGGTTTTCATGGTAGAATTTCTTGTTTTTGGTAGAATATAGGGTTTTTTATAAGTTGGGAAATTGGACCTCGAATTGAGGTCCGATTTTGAAACAAATCATATACTTGAACTCGTGGGGGGATGGGTAACCGGATTTTGGTCCGAACCCCGAGTTCCGACCATGTGGGCCCGGGGTCGAAATTCACTATTCCGGGTAGAATGTTGTAAAAGTTGTAATTGGCCTTAGGAATTAGTTTGTTGAGTAGTATTGATGATATTAATTCAATTGTGTATAGATACGATTGGATTGGAGCCAAATTTGAAAAGAAAAGGCATTGCCACGGATTGAATTGCTCGTAAACATTGAGGTAAGTGGCTTGTCTAACCTCGTGTGGGGGACTTTCACCCCTAGGATATTATGTGATACTTTAAATGCCTTATACGCGAGGTGACGGGCGTGTACATGCGTTGGTTGTTGAACACGTACTTTACTTAACATGTTCAATGAGTGATATTCCTGTTGTTAGCTGTTAAATTCGATATTTTTACCCGGTAGCAGTTAGAAAAGCATGATTAGGTAGTATTTAACTGTCTAGTTGCCTAATTGTCTTACTTGAGTTTTCTTGGTAACCGCTGGCGCTGTTTATCGGCGAAGTTATAGTTAAGCATATTATACTTCTTTTTGTGTATTCCTTTACTTGCTGTGTTTGTGGACTGCGGGTTCGATTCCCGGAGATCCTGAGATTTTTTGAAATGTGGACTGCGGGTTCGATTCCCGGAGATCCTGAGATTTATTGAAATGTGGACTGCGGGTTCGATTCCCGGAGATCCTGAGATTTATTGAAATGTGGACGCGGGTTCGATTCCCGGAGATCCTGAGATTTATTGAAATGTGGACTGCGGGTTCGATTCCCGGAGATCCTGAGATTTATTGAGATGTGGACTACGGGTTCGATTCCCGAGATCCTAAGTTATTGGTAGGGAATACGGGTTCGATTCCCGAGATCCTGAGTTATTGGTAGGGACTGCGGGTTCGATTCCCGGAGATCCCGAGTTATTGAGATATTATTGAGACATGGGCTGCGGGTTCGATTCCCGGAGACCCGTGGGTACTGTCAATGGGACTGTGGGTTCAATTCCCACAGGTCCTGGACTTGTTTTATTGAGTTGGTGATTTGTTGTTAGCTAAATTTTAGACGGTTGCAGTAATCATTTTATTGTTGTTATTGCGGAAATTATTATCATTTAAACTGTTTATCATTATTATTATCACTATATTATTGCTTCTCAGTAGGGCCCTGACCTTCCTCGTCACTACTCCATCGAGGTTAGGCTTGGCACTTACTGAGTACCACCGTGGTGTACTCATGCTACTCTTCTGCACACTTTGGTTGTGCAGATCCAGGTGCATCAGAGCAGGCTCGTGCTAGGTGATTTCCGCAGCTTTCTGGAGACCTCGAGGTATGATCCGCTACGTCCGCAGATCCGGAGGCTTTCCTTCTATTCTAATAGTACTAGTTGACATTTTTCTTCATTTCGTTGTTAGATACTCTTTACACATAGAGCCACAATTGTATATTCTATTTTAGTCTGTGTTGCCGTGGGATTCCGGATCTTGGTAACGTTTTATTCAGTGTGGTGACGAATGTATGTGCCAAGCGGCACGGATTACATACCTTTTTATGCTATTTTTCTGCTGTTTCTTATTTAAGTGTTCATAGCTTGTGTATTCTATAACATGTTAGGCTTACCTAGTCGTGGGACTGGGTGCCATCACGACATGTTCACGATTGGTGAACTAGGGTCGTGACAAAAAGGTTCATATTTTTTATATCGACGACGATGGTTAGCATCCACCAATTTGTATTGATTATGTTTTTTAACACCAACATTCATTGTTGGGTAAAACCATTCACACTTGAATAATATAGTATTCTTTAAAGATTCTTCACGGTATTCTACTTATATTATCTCTTGTATTCGACCATAATAGTCACTAACATTTGGATCCGATATACAAACTCCATTGTTCATTATTCATCTTGCACTACCATGTACACTGAATGACATATCGCGCTTGTCAATTGTCCATGAGCAAGGCTATGCAAGAATGCATTCTCGATATGGTTGCTTTGGACCTATTTAAAAAATTGTGAGAGTTAAATTTAACAAGTCAATTTATGTACATTATTGTATAAAAGTAAATTATGGTTGGAGGCTTGCATATTGCTTGAACCATATAGAGAAATATGTTGCGAGATTCTCATCTATTTGATCCTGAGGTAAACTCGGATATTCTTCTTGTAAATATTACACATACATACTTCATTGCAACAAAATAAGTTAAAATTAGTGCTTCTGATATATGAATATTTGTTATATTAAGAAAGTATAACTTTCAAATGTTACCTTACAAATGGCTCAACCTCTTTACAATTTAGTAGAATGTAAGTTTGGGCAACCTTGATTTCTTCCAAGGATAAACTCCTCCTTTTTTCTTCTCCCGATAGTCGACCCGGATGTGTAAATATTGATAAATTTCCTTTATGACCTTCCACAACACCACCATCATCATTCCGGTCCACATTATGATCACGTGTAGTGATATGAGGTTCAAAATAATGAGAAAATAATTGTGTTGACTCTGTCATCAAATATGCTTCACAAATAGATCCCTCAACACTAGCTTTATTTCCAATCATTTTTTCAAAGTTCTAAGGTACCTAAATAGATAAATGAATGGACCATTAAATTAAAAAGTCATGTGTAGCATACTAGTCACTTTTATGACTTATAAGTTTTAAATTTACCTCTCAAAAGGATACATCCATCGATATTGTACATGTCCAACAATTCTTGCTTCATATGGCAGGGGCATGGGTAAGTGTTCTATTGAGTTAAAGAACCCGGTGGAAATATACGTTCCAACTTACACAAGATCTGTGGGATGTCTATTTCCAATCTCTCCATGTCATCCACTCGTAGAGTGGTTGAAGTTTAAAAAATAAGCTCAATTCAGTAAGTGTTTGCCATACATTGTTAGGAAGTAGTTCACGAAAGGCAATAGGCATTAATCGTTGCGACTTGTTCGTCTCTAGACATCACCCTAAATTTTAAACATACCCATCTGGAAACTTCAAACTTTTCACCCAATCGAATAAGATATCCCTTGCTTCATTATCTATTGTATATGCAGCTTTGGGATATTTTCCTCTAGCATCCTTTGGTTTTGTCTTTAACATTAAGAACTGTCTTAAATACATTATCAAAGACATTCTTTTCAATATGCATGACGTCAAAATTATGCTAAATCACGTTAGAATTCGAATAAGGCAAATCCCAAAAGATGCTTCGCTTTTTATATCCACAAGATTTACATATTATCGAATTAACTACTTGTGCATCTTGATCTGTTACTTTCCTTAGCCCTAACTCACTAATTTGGTTCAAAATTTCCTCTCCCGTTCTAAGTGCTGGTTGTAGCCTTTTGACAGTATGACCTTTAAAAAAGTTTTTACGATCTTTCCTAAATCGATGATGTTGATCAAGGAACATTCTATGACTATCAAACCAAGTTGTTTTCCCACCATGACTTAATCTAAAAGATTGTGCGTCCTCCATACAATAAGGACATGCTGACTTTCCAGCAGTACTCCATCCTAATAACATAGAATATGCTGGAAAGTCACTGATTGTCCACATCAAAGCCGCCCTTAATTGAAAGTTTTACTTTTTTGAGATGTCAAATGCTTCCACACCTTCCTCCCATAACAAGGTCAATTCTTTTATTAGAGGTTGTATAAAACTATCAATTTTTTGTTTAGGATTGGTTGACCCTGGAACAATGACAGTTAAGAACATATATGCCTCTTTCATACACATCTAAGGAGGTAAGTTGTATGGAGTGAAAATCATATGCCACGAAGAGAATTTTCTTCCTAATTGACAAAATGGTTGGAAACCATCAGTACATAATCCCAACCTCACATTCCATGGTTCAGCAACATAAAATGGATGAGTTTCATTGAAGTGCTTCCAAGCCTCAGAGTCTGATGGATGATGCATTACCCTCTCCTCTTGCATATGCTCATGATTCCATATCATGTCATCGGCTATAGCATGAGATGCATATAATCTTCACAATCTAGGAATCAAAGGAAAATAATACATCTTTCTATAAGGGACTAATTTCCTCTTACGAGAACCAATGCGACATTTAAACCTCTCGTAGCCACAAAACTTGCAAGATGTGAGTTCTCCATCATCACCCCAATACAACATGCATCCTGAATTACAACAATCAATTTTTTCAACCGGCAAACCCAAGCTACACATTTGCTTCTTGGTTTGATAATATCTTTCAAGCACTATGTTATCTTCAGGTAAAGACTCTTTCATCAATTGCATCATTTGGTCATATCCCCTTTGTGATAAAGTGTTCTCCATTTTAATGTTTGACATCTTAGAAACTACTACGAGTTGAGATAGGGAAGAACTAGGATACAATTCTGTGTCAGCGGCCTTTAGCAAATCGTAAAACCTTTGAGACTCAGGATTAGGCTCCTCCTCCATTGAAGGATTAGACTCATCCTCCATTGAAGGCTCAAAATGATGAGATGGCTCAAATTCAGTATTACTATAAGATTGCCAACTAGAACCCTGTCCAAAGTTGGGTCCAGCTGCATCTAAAACCATTTGTCGGTATACATTGTGATATGCAACTGCAGGTTGAACACCACCATGTAGATCACTGCTAGAAGACGTCACATTAGTCACATCTGTTTCACCTTGATACTTCCAAACAAAATAGTTTTCAACAAATTCAAACTTAAAAAGGTGCAATCTAACTGTTTCAACATCCATGTATATAATGTTGCAACATTTTTTACACGGACATCGAACATTCTCAGCACTCATGCGATTTCAATGAGAACGTGCAAAAAAGAGAAAGTTATCCACGCCAGTTACAAAATTAGAATTTATACCACCTCGGCTATCCAACCTATCGTACATCAAAACACGTTCTAAATGATCGATATTCTTATTTAATATAATATAGAAATAAATATGGGGGATTAGCTGACTCTTCAAATAAGAAAATAGTTCCTATGAAGTAAGTTAAATTACCATGTCATTGACACGCTCAATTTAAGAAAAGTCAAGCTTTTCTAGCTCAAACACTACATAGTTTTACAAATGGAACTTGTTACATTAAGTGCTATTTTCTACAATTGCTCCTCATGAAATACATTCTAAGAGTTACAAATGATTATTAAACTAATATAGTCTTTGTTTGTAATGAAAACCAAAAACAATTACTAACTTACTGGAAACATTGCTTTATCTGTTAAACAAAAAAGAAGAAATATGCTGGATTAGAACTAAAAGAAGTCCAAAGATGAAATTATGAGCCATATTATCAAAAAATAATGACTGGTTAGCAAATGAGTAGCATTATAAAGCATAAGAAAAGCTTGAAAGACGGTATCAATGTATATAAGATAAAATTCCATGACTACTGATAAGATTTCAGCCAAAGCACCGATGACAGGACCATATAGGTCATTCATAGTATCAGCTATCACTTATCAAATGAAGCTCACAACTGATAAATAGAAAATCTAAAAGACGTGCTTAAACCCCAAAAAATATGCTTAAATTAATTCACGTTGGCTACTCAATTAATTGAAAGAATAAAGAAGATGTGCTTATATTAATTGAAAGAATAAAGAAGTACTCGCAGTAGTGCTCCAAAAAATTACAAATCTTTAACCCCAAAAATGTTAATTCAACCATCAATTTCAAGAAAATAGAGAATACGATGGTCTACAAACCTTAGATTCATGTTGGCTATTGATTTTTGCTCTTGTTCTTTCCCTCAAGGCGTGTCTTCTACTACTAACGCTCCCAGCCGCCTAGTTTTGCTCTCATGGAGTTTCAATTCCAACTTTAGAAGAAAGGTTGATGTTTTACGTATTTGGGCCCTAGGGTGAATTATTAATTTGTTATTTAGCGACGGATTTAGCTACGCCTGCAGTTCTGTCGCTAAAAATAGTTATATTTTTTTAGATTATCGACGGAAATTTTCCGTAGCAATTAGCTTTAAAATTTATGATACAGAAATTTAACATAGAGACGGACGTTTCATTGTTAATTTCGTCGATGTAGGAAAATAAATTTTTTCGCCTTGGTGTTGTTGCTAAATCCGTAGCTAAATAAAGGGCGCCATTATTTAGCGCCAATATTTGGCGATGTATTTTCGATTTCGTTGCTAATCCCTTGCTAAATTATATACTAACTATTTTTTTCTTTTTATTGCAACGAAACTATTAGTCCGTCGCCAATCCATCGCTATTCAGCGACGAAATTATGTTTGTCGCTAAAATCCGTCGCTAAACGCAGTTTTTTTTTGTAGTGATACAGCTCAAAGTAATCTAAACAACAATCCCGGCAAGGGATTAACCATAAATTACTCTATCCCGATAAAGGAACCCGACATTACAAGTATATACATCCCGGTAATGGAGCATCAGCTATAACCAATATCAATTCAACTTCTAATTATCTCTATTATCACCATTTCTATCTCATAAGTAACTTCTACTAAAAATAAACCAAGCCTTTGCTCAATACCACAGATTTACCCACTATTGCAACCATAGAATTATTTAAGAATACAACTAGTATATATTTAAGACTCACGGTCATTCTCGACACCAACATTCACCATGCCTATACGTCGTATTCAACAAGAAATACATAGCAAATATGACTCAACTCCCTATCCCTCAAGCTAAGGTTAGACCGAACACTTACCTCGAACTTTCACGGCCAACTCAATCCTCAAAAACATCCTTTCCTTTCTAATTTAGCTCCAAATCGATTGTATCTATACATAAATGACTTCATAACATCAAATAATGCTAAACAATTCGAATCCAATACTTAATTATAACTTTCCAATCATTCTTCCCAAAAATCCTAAAATCGACCTTAGGCCCGCTTGGTCAAAATACGAGGTTCATACAAAAATCAAATCCTCCATTCACCTATGAGCCCAAATATATAATTATTTTTAGAATTTGACTCCAAAACAAGGTCTAAATCACCATTAATCAAAAAGCCTTAGTTCTACATAAATCCCTAAGTTATACCCTTAATCACATATTTTAGGCTTAGAAATTCAATAGATGTTTGTGAAAATGGAAGGAAACGAGTTATAAATTACTTACCCAAAAGGTTTTGGTGAAGAAGTGCTTCAAGGATCACCTAGGAGCTTTGGAGAAAAGAAGTCTTGTGAGATTTTGTGAAATCCCGTAAGTGTTCTGTTTTCGATTTTAAAAACTCACTGGGCGATTTACCTCTACGCGTTCGCGATCGACCTCTCGCATTCGCAATGGGTCAGGCTGTTAAGCCTTCGCGTTCGCATTAAGGGTCTCGCATTCGCGAAGCTTTAGCTTCTTGAGCCTCGCATTTGCATGCCAAGCATCGTGTTTACGATGAACAAATTTGGTGACCCTCCCCTAATCCCTACGCGTTCGCGTATGTTGTGTCACATTCGCGAAGGTTATCTCCCCTTTGCCTCGCGTTCGCGACTCCAGCTTCGCATGCGAAGAAGAATTTTGGCACCTAGGAGAGTTACCTTACGCATTCGCGAGAGGGCCCACGCGAACGTGAAGAACAAAATCCCTAGGCATTGAACAACAAAAGCCTGCAATTTTTGTAAGTCTAAAACCATTTCGAAATACAACCGAGCCCTCGGGGCTCCTAACCAAATACACGTACTATCTCAGCAACATCATGCGAACTTATCTGTGCGATCAAATCGTAAATAACCTCAAGAACAATGAATCAACCTCAAAATCAAGAACTTTTCCTCAAACTTCATCAAGTTTCAAATTTAGGATTTCAAGTCCGAATCACGTAAAACAACGTCTGTTTTAACCAAATTTTACAAGAAGAACTTAAAAAATATATAAGACCTGTACCGAGCGTCGGAACCAAAATACATGCCCGATATCATCAATTTCTAATAAAATTTCATTTCAATTTTCCTTAAGAATTTCAAAAATACAATTTATTTTAAAAAAACTTTCTCGGGCTCGAGATCCCGAAATTCGATTCCGTGTATATGCCCAAGTCCCATATTTTCCTACGGACCATCCGGGACCGTCAAATCATTTGTATGGATTTGTTTGTCGAAAATGTTGACCAAAGTCAAATTTATTTATTTTAACATCAAAACTTAGCATTTTTCATAGAAATTTCATATTTAAGCTTTCCGGTTATGCACTTCGACATCGCACAAAAATCGAGGCAATATTAAATGAAGTTTTCAAGGCCTCAGAAACACAGAATTCAATTAAAACAGGTGATGACCCTTTGGGTCGTCACATTCTCCACCTCTAAAACAATCGTTCATCCTCGAACGGATAGAAGAAGTACCTGAGTTGGGGAAAGGATGAGGATAATGCCTCCGCATATCGGACTCGGACTCCTAGGTCGATGCCTCAGGTGGCTGACCTCTCAACTGAACACGAATAGAAGGGAAACTCTTCGACCTCAACTGAAGAACCTGGTGGTCTAGAATTGCCACTGGCTCCTCCTCGTAAGGCAAGTTCTTGTCCAACTGGACAGTGCTGAAATCTAGCGCGTAGGATGTGTCACACCTCCTTTTGGCGCGCCCCTTACCCCGCAGGGTAAAGTGAGAGGGAGTATATAAAGGAGTTGTTCCAATTTAAGTGACAATATTCGAAATGGGATTATTTTATTTATTTCAAAGTTGCCACTTGGAATAAATTACGATGTCCCAAGTCACCAATTTTTATTAAATCCCAAATCGAGGAAATATCAATTTTTCAAATGAAGTCTGCGAACCAGAAATTCTAAGTAAGAAATTTTGTTGACCCGATGGATGGTGTTAGGCACCCTCGAATCCGAGGATTCAAGCACGATCGCTTAAACTATTATAAATGGCAAAAATATCTAATTTTGATACATGTTATAACCTATGTTCTTTTAAACAATTTCAAACCGCTTTATTCCATTAAATTTGTATATTTAAATTTCAAAACAAAACCGGCCCAACAATGTAGAATCAGGCATCCTAACGAATTTACGAATTAGGCTTCGATGTAGGTCGTTTATTTCGACCCGAGAGCCTATAACACTTGACGTGGGCCGTTGCGCCCAATGGCGCTTCAAAACTCGTAAAATAAATTTCGATGAAGTATTTTCATATAAAGCTACCAAAAGGACTGTCCGGTGATTTGATTATATGTAAACCTCGTTCTTTCTAGTCATTTTATACAAACATGTGTCCTTCAAATAGATTTAAAGTGTTGCCATGGTTGCCTCATGTTTCCGGATTAGCGATAGCTCGAATCAGATTAACCCTCTATGCCGCGTAAATAAACATGATATGGGAGCGTTTTGATTTACTACTTAGATTACTCTTTCTAGTCGATTATCATGGAGCGAGTGGTTAGAGGAACAAACAGAACATTATCATGAAACATGTCTTAACTAATGCATTATGAAGATTAAATTATATATAATTGTCGACTATCAACAACTAAATACAGGTCGAGTTTTGGAATAATTCCTAACTTGAAATGTATTTGAGTTTGTACTTCTAAGGCTAACAGTAAAGAAAAATGAGTGCACTCCCATTACTTTAAGATTAACAATACAATTTCTATTAGAACAAAACATTCCCAGTTTAATCTATTAACAATAGGATTATTATATGGTGGTCTCACAGTAGGACTTAACATATGCTTTCATTTCATTGCCAGTAGAAGGATAGATAGTCCCCGAAATGTATACCTGGTATTTGAGTAAACAAAGATGAAGAATGGAAAGATCAGTAGTGCAGTAGCACAAAATAGCACAGCAAGTACAACAACAACATAGATTCCAACAACAACTAAAGCCACTAATGAAACAGTAGTAGGCAGGCTAAATAGCAGATTGAAATCCCATGAATAGCTCGACCCAACAGAGATCTTAAGACAACCAAACAGAAATTCCAAAATACCATATAGAAAACGAAACAAAACTCAAGTAACTCAACAGAAACCTTTAAAGCCTTGAACACTTAAGTATGGAAATAGAAACAGAGAAAGCTCAATTGTTTCTAATCTCGAAGACAATGTAATAGTGTTGCATGGACATGATTGATAGCTCAAAACACTATTGTTCTGATCTTTTTTAAAAAGAAGAAAAGGCTAATAGGAGTTCAATTCAACCTATGAACTGGAAAAAGCAAACTTAAACCAAAACATAGCAATGGAATAGTATTCAGGTTTTCTCTAGTGCTCTTTTTTTCAGATTCTCTAGCTTCTCTGATTTGTGTATTTTTAAGAACAAAATCAATTCATTTTTAAAAAACAAACTTCTCCTTTTCCAGCTTGTATTCTCCCTTTAGCATATGTATCCCTCTGTACCTTTTATCATTCCATCCCATGTTATTCCCTCAGGTTCCCACTTCTCTTTGTCTAAGTATGGGAACTTAATTTAAAAAGCTCCTGAAGTCAGAAACTGGTGGAACACCCTGCTGTCCAGCTGGTTCCACCAACCTATTCCATGTGTATTGCAGCTCTTAGTATTAAACTAAAGTTGGTTTTGATTTCCCATAATTAGTGTCAGAATTATTTAAATTTGAAGGTTATGGGCAGCATTTTTCTGTTTTAATTCCCTCAAGATTTTGTAGCAATGGTCCCATCTGACCTCTTTTCTTTATGACCCTAAGGTGTATTAATGTATTAACTTATTAATCCACTAGTATCACCTGATAGGCCACTCAAGCTAAACACATTTTGAAACATAAAATTCCAAATCATCCTCGAAACTTATACTAGGGATACAGCTATAACCAATTCAATTTCCTAAATTCAGCCACAAACAATTTAGAACTTAATTCAAGCAATGATTCGGACCAAATTTAGACAGTATTAACAAAATTATTGTCCATTGTTCTAACAAAACAAATCTATACAACTAATCGACGACATTCGTCTAATCAATTACAAGACATATAATCGACAATAAATAATCAACAACAAATCAACGATTCACAGTTCTTGGGTAAAATAGGAGAAATATGAAACTAATTATTCAATGATATTAATCGAATCGAATATGTATCCTATAACAAACACATTTAAACCAACAAACAAATGCAAATATCGACCAAATAAAAGGTCTTGGCGAGGAGAAAAAAAATTAACAAAATAAAAAAAGATAAAAAATAATAATACAACTAAACTAACAAACAAATATAAAATAGATAAAGATAGAAGAAAGAAAAGAAATACCTCAAAAATAAAAAATTCGAAACAAACGGACTTGGACCATTTCGGACTCGAAACTTTTGAGGCCAAACGGACTTTAATCGAGTGTTCTCAAGTGAGAACACTTCGACTAGAGACCATTGAACCATCAAAAATCTTCAAAACAGGCTCAAAATTCTTCTAGGGTTCTTGGGGCTCATGTTGGGGTTTAAGTGGTTTGGGCTTGGTTTGAACCAAACCAGTGTTAGTTTCGTTACGAGAGAGGTCAGGGGATGACAGGGTGTGAGTTTGGAGCAGATTGGGGTACCTTAGGGTCTTGTTCGAATCTTCGATCGAAGATTCGAGAAGTTGGAGGGTGATTCAAGGTAAACCAAGCCTAGATTTGGGTTGAGGGGGACGTGATGTTATAGGGGTGTTAGTTTGGTGGTCACCGACGTCATTGCCGCCGGGTTTATGGCGAAGGGGTGGGGTGGTGGCTAGCTAGGGTTCTTGGGGTGTCTTGTTTTGGTGAAAGAGATGAAAGGGAAAGGGGTCGTTTGGGAATGAAACAGATAGAAGGGGTTTAGGGGTCTTTGACGTATTAGAAATCAAATTCTTAATCTTGGTCATTGGATGATAGGTTCCAACGGCTCAGATTTAAAAAAAGTGATGGGGCTATCCGACTCGGTAATGGGTCGAGGTCGGATATCGGATGTGGGCGAGGGTTGGAGGATCTAGACCGTTGATCAAGTCAGACCAACGGTCAAGATAGGGCTTGATGGAACGACGTCGTTTGGGCCATTTGTGAGGTTTGGGCCAATTGGACCGGGTAAACGGTGCAATTTGGGCTGATTTGGGGTAGGCCTGGTTTGATTTTCTCCTGAATTCCATCTCTTTTCTTTTCTTTCTAATTCCTAGTTTATTGAGAAACAAAATTCTAAAAATCGAATTAAATTATGACAAATACTAATTAACTTTTACTAACAAATAACACACATAATTGAATATCAATTAAAAAATAAATCACACAACTAGACCTTTAAATGCTAAATATAAAGTGTATTATTTTGTGGCTTTTTTTATTTTTGTAAAACAAACATAATTACTCTTAATAAATTTGAAGTAAAATGCAATATATTTTTGTGTTTTTATATTAATTTAAACTAATAAACATGCACAGACAAATACAAAAAATAAGGAACAATTACACAAAATTCGCAAAAAATCACACACAACGCAAAAATATTTTATTTTGAATTTTTGGGAGTGATCCTCACATAAAGCAAAAATCACGTGCTCACAGCTGCCCCTCTTTACCCGGAAATACGAAGTGTTTTCGTGCAAAGATAAATGAGCGGATACGAGCGATTCTTGCCCGTTTGAGTACTCCGTGTGAAGCACTTTGAAAGAGTTTGACCGAGCCTTTGCTTCGGGAGGCCTCCTACATATCCAAGGCTAAATAGGAATCAGGTCAATGTAGTTCGGGAAGTTTTGGTAGCTGGGACTACCGGGGGACTGTGGTTCTACTGTTACTGCTGCTGCATGCCGTTACCACTGCTTTACTGATCTCCTTCTTACATCGTGCTAAAAATAAAACAAGAAGCTCGGCTAGCCTACGGATCACAAGATCCTATCTATCTTCAACTTGTTTTTGCTGTCTTGCTTTCTTCTCGGCTTGTGTTTTCTCTGGTGCTTCTTTCTTCTGCAAACTTGGGGATGACACTGGCCTTTTGCTTTTCCGAATACCAGTTTTCATCCTTTTGCTCAATCCGCTGCGATACGGCTTCCTTTATCGACCATTTTGACGCTTCCCTGGAATGCGACTTTCTTTGTCAAGTGTGTTATGCTGGGGACAACCAAGGCTCGAAGGCTGCTTCTCTCAAGATTTGTCTTATCTTTCTTTTGACTCATGCACTTGAATTTGCGTTGGGAACTCTTGTTGTAACCTTCTGCTTTATGGTGGGTTACTGGTTTCAAAACCTGAATCGTAAAGACTGAAAAAATATTCCTCTTGCCTATTAATCTAAAACATGAAAAATATTCATCTTATTATACAGGTGGGCGCCTATTTGTCTAAAACATGAAAAATTATTCCACTTATTGTACAGGTGAGCGCCTATTATTTTAAAGACATGCAAAAATTATTCCATTTATTATACAGGTCGGTGACTATTATTATAAAGACATGAAAAAATATCTCGCTTATTATACAGGTGGGCGCCTATTATTCTAAAAACATGCAAAAATTATTCCACTTATTATACAGGTGGGCACCTATTATTATAAAGACATGAAAAAAATATTACGCTTATTATACAGGTGGGTGCCTATTTTTTTTAAAATATAAAAATATTCCACTTATTATACAGGTGGGCGCCTATTTATCCAAAAGCATGAAAAACATTTCCGCTTATTGTATAGGTGGGCGCCTATTTATCTAAAAACATGAAAATTGTTTCCCTTATTATATAGGTAGGCGCCTATTATTCTAAAGACATGCAAAAATTATTCCACTTATTATACAGGTGGGCCCCTATTATTATAAAGACATGAAAAAATATTCTGCTTATTATACAGGTGGGCGCCTATTTATCCAAAACATAAAAATTATTCCCTAGTTATCAGGTGGGCGCCTAAATGCAAAAAGCATGAAATGTATTCCCTATTTATACAGGCGGGCGTCTAAATGCCAAAAACATGAAATGTATTCCATAGTTATACCGGTGGGCGCCTAATTGGTAAAATATGAAAAATATTCCCTTGTTATACAGGTGAGCGCCTAAATGCAAAGACATGAAATGTGTTCCTCCTGTTATACAGGTGGGCGCCTGAATGTAAAAAAACATGAAATGTATTCCCTAGTTATGCAGGTGGGCGCCTAATTGGTAAAATATGAAAAGTATTCCCTTGTTATACAGGTGGGGCCAAAATGCAAAGACATGAAATGTATTCCTCTTGTTATATAGGTAGGCGCCTAAATGTAAAAACATGAAATGTATTCCCTAGTTATGCAGGTGGGGCCTAATTGGTAAAATATGAAAAATATTCCCTTGTTATACAGGTGGGCTCCTAAATACAAAGACATGAAATGTATTCCTTTTCTTATACAGGTGGGTGCCTAATTTCTAAAATATAAAAAGTATTGGATTTGTTTCCTCGTTCATCTGAGAAAGGCAGGAAACTTTCTACCCCAGTATTGGTAGCCTTCCTTGTGGCGTGTATTTTTTGCCATCATCAATCTTTATTTTCCTGTAAAAATCAAAGTAAATCTTGTTAGTTTAAAACATGGTGAGTGGTCTCGCCACTTTTGCTGGGGATGGTTTTTTCTTTCCCTTTTCCTTGCATTGTGCCCTCAAAACTGGTTGGGGATAACTTTACTTGCTGGGGATAACATTTCTGTTGGGGATGGATTTTTCATATATCCCTTCCCCGCTCTTTTGTTTCAAAACACGTTGGGGGAGTTCTTTCAACTCCAAAACTACTTTCTTCAAAAGTTTTATTTTCCCTCAATACTATAGGGGATAAAATGTTAGAATCCGGGGATGACATTATTGAGGATAAGATTGTTGGGGATATTTTGTTGCGGATGAATTCTCTCTTTCTCCTTCCCCTTTTTCTGTGTTGTCTGACCATCCTGTAACTTGGTCTGTGATCCATTGAAGTTTTGCTGGGGATCCGCTTGGAACTTGATCCATAAATTCCTCAGCCGTTGTTTTCCAGCTTTTCTACATATTTCACTTACTTTCTAGGCCAGTTTGCCATTTGGTCTTGCACCAAAACACCTTTTTTCTCATTGCCTTGTCTTTGGCCTGTCCTCTTCACATTTCATTTGTACCATTTTGGCGACTGGTAGTAAACTCTGAAAAATCCTTCTAAAATTTCAAGAATTTAGACAAAGAAATAAAGAGATAGAAAAAAAAAGAAAAATCTTTCTGAACAAATGTTGGGGAAAAAGAAAGGAAAGAACTTAACTGGAAGGTATGACTTGTCCCAACGATCATGTCATGCATTCCGGATTAATCGATCCAGTCTATTCGTATCAATCAATCTTTCTGATGGCTTCGTTTGCCAGGGATAAACAGATTCCCAACTATTTGCCATATGCAGATCATTTCCACCAATCTCATCTTGTCGCCTTATAGTGCCCTTCGAGGGATTTTCACTAATAAGACTCTCTCATTTCTCTCGGCTCTCGTCGCCTTATGGTGCTTGTGAATGTTTTCACCGATAAGACTCTCTCATTTTATTTTTCAGCTGGGGATCAGAGTGTTACCAATATGATTCTCTCCACTAGGCATTCTTTTGCCTATCCATTTCTTCAGCTTATGACCCTTGTCCAGTCGGGGATCAGTGCATTGCCCTTGGCTTTCATCTGCCTGACTTGGTACTTCTCAGATAACGATCGGGAGGTCTTTTTTGGATATAAGATGTAGGTTTTGTGTGGGTAAAGAAAAGAAAAGTTTATCAGGAAATTGAAAATAACTTGATGGGTAAGAAATTACATCTCTTCGAACCAAAGTTAAAAAAAACATAACTTCTACCCTTGTTTTCTTATTTGGGGAATTTTGCTTTTTCCCCAGTGACACTATGTCACCTTGCGACCGAGTCGTGAGGCGCCTATGTATCATCTTGGAGGAATCAGGTCAAACGTAGTTCACTCAGTTTTTTCCTGTGATTTTCTTATTATTTTCGTTTTCACTTTTTTTCATTTTTTCGTTTTCTTTAACGATTCCAAGAGAGGGCTATGAAAGAATAAATAAGGCTCAAAAGGGGAAAGCAAAGGTTAAAAGTGTTTGGATGGAAGAAAGAATTACCTCCGTCATTTCATTATCCAATAAGAACCAAATACAAACAAACGAATAAATAACTATCATGATAAAAGAAATTACACATAGTATCTCTTGACTGCATCAGAATTGAAGGCCATGTCGATACATCTTCCTTGATTATCTGTTAGACATAAAGCCCCGGTTGATAATATTCTGGTCATAATATAAGGCCCTTGCCAATTTGGGGCAAACTTGCCTTTTGCTTCGACCTGATGTGGGAGAATCCATTTCAATACTTGCTGCCGTACTTCAAATTTTTGTGGGCGCACCTTCTTATTTTATGCTCTTGCCATTCTTTTATGATACAACTGGCCATGCCATACTGCTGCCAATCTCTTTTCATTGATTAAGATCAACTTCTCTAGTCGAGCTTTGACCCATTCATCATCATCAATCCCGGCTTCAGCCACAATTCGAAGGGACGGACTTTTGACCTCTACTGGTATTACTGCTTCAGTTTCGTATACCAACAAATAAGGTGTTGCACCAACTGAAGTACAAACGGTAGTGTGATAACCCAACAATGCAAAGGGTAGCTTTTCATGCCACTGTATGGACCCTTCTACCATTTTTCTCAAAATCTTTTTTATGTTTTTGTTCGCTGCCTCAACGGCACCATTCTCCTTAGGACGATACGGGGTGGAATTGAGATGTTAAAGTTTAAACTGTTGACATACTTATTTCATCAAACTACTGTTAAGATTAGCAGCGTTGTCTGCGATGATTACCTTTGGAATCCCAAATCCACAGATGATATGGGAGTGGACAAAATCCATCACTGCCTTCTTGGTCACTGACAAAGTCTTGGCCTCTACCCATTTGGTGAAATAATTAGTGATTACCAGAATGAACCTATGACCATTGGAAGCTGCCGGCTCAATAGGTCCAATGACATCCATGCCACATGCAACAAATGACCAAGGTGCTGACATTGTATGAAATTTTGTTGGTAGAGAATGAACCAAATCTATGTGTACCTGACACTGATGGCATTTTCGCACGAAGATGATACAATCACGCTCCATAGTGAGCCAATAATATCCTGCTCATAGAATCTTCTTCGCCAATGCATATCCGCTCATATGTGGCCCACAAACTCCAGCATGGACCTCTGTCATTACTATCATGGCTTTACTAGCGTCTATACATCTCAACAATCCTAAATCTGGGGTTTTTTTGTAAAACACTCATCCACTTAGGAAAAACCCATTTGCCAATCATCGAATGGCTCTCTTTTGATCTCCGGTTGCTTGTTCTAGGTACATCCCCATTTGGAGGTATTCCTTGACATCATAAAACGATGGCTCACCATCCATTTGTTCCTCTATCATGTTATAATAAGCATGCTGCTCGTGAACCTGAATATGCAATGGATCAACATGAACCTTATCTGGGTGGTGTAACAATGATGCTAAGGTGGCCAATCCATCGGAAACATCATTGTGAACTCTTGGAATGTGTCCGAACTCCACCAATCAAAAACGGTTGCTCAGATCGTGCAAGCACTATCGATTTGGTATAAGCTTCAAATCCCGTGTTTCCCATTCACCTTGAATTGATGTACTAGGAGGTCTGAGTCCCCCAAGACCAAGATGTGCTGGACATCCATGTCCGTGGCTAACCGTGACCCCAAAATGGAGGCCTCATATTCGGCCACGTTGTTGGTACAATAGAATCGTAGTTGCGCCGTAATAGGATAGTGATGTCCAGTTTCTGAAATGAGTATCGCTCCTATTCCAACTCCCTTTGAATTTGCGGCTCCATCAAAGAAGAGTTTCCATCCTGGTTCCTTAGTCGATTCTACCTCGTCTATACGCATCACTTCTTCATGGGGGAAATACGTCCTCCGTGGCTCGTACTCTTCATCAACAAGGTTCTTGGGTAAATGATCAACCAACGCTTGGGCCTTCATGACCGACCTCGTCATATAGACGATGTCAAATTCTATGAGTAATATCTGCCATTTTGCTAACCTCCCTGTGGGCATAGGCTTTTGGAAGATATACTTCAATGGATCCAAGTGTGAAATGAGATAAGTAATATACGATGACAGATAATGTTTCAAATTTTGTGAACCCATGTTATGGCGCAACAAGTCTTCTCCAGTTCAGTGTACTTAACCTCATATACTGTAAATTTCTTGCTGAGATAATAGATGGCTCACTTCTTCCTCTCTGTACTGTCGTGTTTCCCCAGTATGCAACAAAACGAATTCTCTAGTACCGTTAGATAGAGAACAAATGGTCTTCCCCAGTTCAGGGGAACCAATACGGGTGGATTTGACAGATACCCCTTGATTTGGTCAAATGCTTCTTGACATTCCGTCGTCCATTCTACCACAGCGTCTTTCTTCAACAGCTGAAATATGGGCTCACAGGTCACCATAAGTTGAGCAATGAACCTGCTGATATAATTTAATCTTCCCAACAGACTCATCACCACTATTTTGTTCTTCGGTGGTGGCAAATCCTGGATGGATTTGATCTTTGATGGGTCCAACTCAATACCTCGTCGGCTGACGATGAATCCTAGTAGCTTTCCTGACGGAACCCCAAAGGCACATTTGGCCGAGTTGAGCTTAATATAATACCTCCAATGTCTTTGGAAGAACTTCCTTAGGTCTGCTACATAGTCTTCTTGACGCATGGATTTTATGATCACATCATTCACGTACACTTCAATCCCTTTGTGATCATGTCATGAAACACAGTAGTCATTGCTCTCATGTACGTTGCCGCAGCATTCTTTAAGCTGAATGTCATTACCCGGTAGCAGTAAATTCCTCATGGCGTAATGAAAGCTGTCTTTTCTGCATCTTCTTCATCCATTAAGATCTGATGATATCCTGCATAGCTGATAATAGGCAAAAACTGAGTAGTTTAGCCATTATTTATGCGTCCATTTAATTATAATCCAATAACATAATTTATAAAGTTGATGAGAAATAACCCTTTAATTTGTGATTTGTACACTTTGCAAAAAAGGAGCTTATATCAATTCTTGGAAATGTTATGGTATAATTTTGGAGCAAAAACAATCCTTCGGAGTTGAGTTTTTACAATCAAGAAACAACAAATGGCTAAAAAAATCCCCTAGGTGCGTGAAGTGTTTATTTCGCACAGAACTTCGCGCACATCAGAAATAAATTACACAACAGATGCGCGAAGTGTTTATTTCGCGCACCACTTCGCGCACTACTTCACGCATTTCAGTCCGGGAAAATACTCTATTTATGGGTAAAATTGGAAAGTCACAGTATTCCACTTAAAGATTAATTAATGGAACCTTTTATTATGGAGGAAGATCAAATTTTATGCATTATTGATCAAGAGTGAAAATACACTATTCATTCTAGAGAGAAGATTTTGAGGAGAAAAGCCATTAAAGTCTCTTAGAGCTAAGGAAGGAATTGAAGAACAATACTTTGGAGCAATAATTTAAAGAGTTTATCTAAACCTTCATCTTGTAGTTTGTTTATAGTATGTTTGATATTAATATTGTTTTAGTATGAATATGAGTGGCGAAATACTCTAATATTCTAGGGTCATGGATATTAGATGATCTTGCTATGTGAAGCTTAGATTGAATATATTGAATTTATTGATATGGGTTGTTTATTTGATTTTGATCTTAATTATTTTTCTGCGTAACTAACAGTGAAATATTATTTACGAACCTTGAATTAAACTTGACAATCGAATTTCTTGGTTGCATTTAAAATCAAATAGAACAAGTTTTGAATCCCGGGCATCGGGTGAAGGATTTGCAATTAAGATAGACATATACTTAATTGCCTTGTTTGGCTTAAGAATAAGAGTTGTAAATGCACTCTTGTTAATATTAATACCATAGACATATAGGTATTGAATTAACTTGGATAGATTCATAAGAACTCGAAAGATTCTTATGTATATTATTATCCTTATAATCAATAACCCGGATAATTCAATAAATCAATTATAAGTTAGAAAAGTAGCATGATTGCTAACAAGTCCATGCCTTGGAATATATTTGTCCAAATTGTTATAAAAATATTGTGAAATTGTTGTAGTAATTTTGTCTTGAATTATTGTGCTATTATTAAGTATATTATAAATTAGTTCTTTTTATATTTCATAATGATATAGCATGAATTGATAATTAGTTGAGTTAATATTAGTCGATAAGTTAATCAAAATTTCTCATGGGAACGATACTCTACTTACTACTATATTACTTGTCGATCGCGTACACTTGCGTGAGTGTTTTGGTCACAACAAGTTTTTGCAACCATTGCGAGGGAATTTGAAATTAGCTCTTTGACTGTTTTACTATTTTGTTAGTTGTTAATAAAGATATATAAAGAATTTTCATATATTTGTTTGTGTTGCATAGGTTCTTCTCTTGAATGCGGAGGAGCAGAAGCACAAACAATCTCTTTCCATTTGATCCTGAAATTGAAAGAACAATTCATAGAACAAGGAGAGAGTGGGAAGCTAGATACAGAACAGAATGAGAGTTGAACATTCAAATTCAACCACAGCCAACAGTGATGGCAGGAAATGAGGAACGAGCGGTGATTGAAGCTGCAAGACCCAGTCTGGCTAATATGACTCAGGCTATTATGAAGCGTGATATTAGTGGGAACTTTGAGCTGAATCAATATATGGTGAGGCTGATTCAGTCTACAGGGCAATTTGTGGGTCTACCTCATGAAGATCCACAGAGATATATTCAGAATTTTCTGGAAATTACGGATACTTACAATTATCCGAATGCTTCCAAGGACTATGTAAGGCTGACGCTCTTCCCCTTTTATCTGATCGGGGAAGCTAAGGAGTGGTTAAATAAGGAGCCATCAAATTCAATCCACACATGGGATGATCTAGCAAGGAAGTTCTTAATTAAATTCTTTCCCACCAAGACGACAAAGATGCCGAGGAGTGAAATTCTTGGATTTGAACAACGCTCTGGCGAGTCACTTTGTCAAGCATGGGAAAGGTACAAGAAGTTGCTCAGAGACTGTCCTCATCATTGCCAGACCGACGAGGTGTTAGGTCACACTTTTGTAGATGGACTAGATGAAGCTTCAAAGATGAATCTTGATTCAGCATGTGGAGGAAGCTGCATGGCCAAATCCTACACTAAAATCCAACTCCTGCGGAATACATTCACTGCAAATGACAATAATTGGCAGGGTGATGGAGATTCACGAAAGGCATTGAAGCAAAAATCAGCAGGGTTACTTGAACTCGATAACATGTCAGCAATGAGAGCTGAAATTGCAATGCTGTCCAATCAGATGATGAGGATGACAATGCAGCAACAACAACCCATGCAACAGGTACAACAGATGACTATTTGCTGTGAACTGTGTGGTGATAGCCATACAAGTGATATTTGCCCACGAATCCAGAATCTATCTTTTATGTGGGAAAGCAAAATAGAGGCCCCACCAAATCAGCATGCACAATATGGAAATTCCTACAATCCAAATTGGAGGAATCATCCTAACTTCTCGTAGGGTGGAAATCAGAAGAATCAAAATCAATACAGACCACAAGGGGTTTTTAATCAGCCTCAGAGACCACCCCATCAAGTGGAAGAGATCACATATGATTTATTTGAAGAAGTTGTTGATTGACAATCAATAGCTCAGGACTGATGTCAGAAATTTTGAAAGGTAGATGGGGCAGTTAGCAATGCGTCAAAATACTAGACCTACAGGAGCTCTCCCCAGTGATACAGAAAAGTACCCGCAGGTGAGTGCTATCACACTTCGAAGCGGGAAAGAACTTGAAGAAGTGCCAAAGAAAAACAAAGATAAGCTTGTGCCTGAGGGAGAGTTGATTGCTAAAGTGACAAATGAGTCAAAGAAGACTAATGAAAGTCCTGAACTAGTGGATGTCCCGAGGCCACCACCACCTTTTCCCAAGAGACTTCAAAAGAAGAATGATGATCGCATGTTCAGCAAATTCCTTTCTATGTTGAGCTAGGTTCAATTGAATATTCCACTTGTTGATGTACTTCGTGAAATTCCTAAGTATGCTAAATACATTAAAGATATAGTGGCTCACAAGAGAAGATTAACTGAGTATGAGACAATTGCACTTACTGAGGAGTGCACTGCTAGGGTCCAAAATAAGCTTCCTCAAAAGCTTAAAGATCCGGGCAGCTTTACAATTCCAGTGTGCATTGGTGATATTGATGTGGGTCGTGCTCGTTGCGATTTGGGAGCAAGCATAAATTTGATGCCATATCATTATTCAGGAAATTGTGTCTCGGAGCTCCAAGGCCAACTACTGTGATGTTACAGCTGGCTGACAAGTCTATAGCACACCCTGAAGGGGTGATTGAAGATGTGTTGCTAAAAATTGGAAAATTCATCTTCCCTACTGATTTTATTATTCTTGATTATGAAGCTGATGAATTGGTTCCAATCATATTAGGGCGACCTCTCTTAGCAACTGGTGATACAATTATCAAAGTAAAAGAAGGAAAGATGAACTTGAGGGTAGATGACGAGGAAGCAGTGTTCAATGTCTACAAAGTAATCCAACTTCCCTGTCACTATGAGGAACTGTCTATGATATCACTTATTGAGGTTGATGAACAAATTCATGATCCAAGTGTGTACCTCGACGATTCTTTAGTGAAAGCACTTATGATGTTTAATAGTTTGGCAACTGATGAGGAGGTCGAGGAGATAATGCACATTCTTGATACATCTTGTGTGTACCTGCAAGAGACACATCCCTTTGAACCTTTAAACGGGCCACATGGACCTCCTCCAAAGCCGTCAATTGAGGAAGCTCCGAAATTGGAACTTAAACCACTCCCATCTCACTTGCGTTGTGCTTATTTGGGTAGTTCTGATACATTGCATGTTATTATTTCTTCTGATTTATCTAAATTGCAGGAGAAAAAATTGTTGAGAGCATTGCGAGAGCATAAGAAAGGAATTGGGTAGATAATGTCAGACATTAAAGGTATCAGTCCTGCTTTCTGCATGCACAAAATTCTAATAGAGGAAGGACACAAGCCAAACATAGAACAACAACGTCGCCTAAATCCCAACATGAAAGAGGTGGTAAGAAAAGAAGTGATTAAATGACTTGATGCAGGTATTGTATTCCCTATCTCTGACAGTAAATGGGTAAGTCTAGTGCAATGTATCCCTAAGAAAGGAGGGATAACTGTGATGGTAAATGAGAATAATGATTTAATCCCAACAAGAACTGTTACGGGGTGGAGAATTTGCATTGACTATAGAAAATTGAATAATGCCACCCGGAAGGACCACCTTCCTCTCCCATTTATGGACCAAATGCTTGATAGATTGGCTAGCCAGGAATACTACTAGTGAAGCTGATGAATTGGTTCCAATCATATTAGGGTAGATGACGAGGAAACAATGTTCAATGTCTACAAAGCAATCCAACTTCCCTGTCACTATGAGGAACTGTCTATAATATCACTTATTGAGGTTGAAGAACAAATTCATGATCCAAGTGTGTACCTCGACGATTCTTTAGTGAAAGCACTTATGATGTTTGATAGTTTGGCAACTGATGAGGAGGTCGATGAGATAATGCACATTCTTGATACATCTTGTGCATACCTTCAAGGGACACATCCGTTTGAACCTTTAAACATGCCACATGGGCCTCCTCCAAAGCCGTCAATTGAGGAAGCTCTGAAATTGGAACTTAAACCACTCCCATCTCACTTACATTATGCTTATTTGGGTAGTTCTGATACATTGCCTATTATTATTTCTTCTGATTTATCTAAATTGCAGGAGGAAAAATTGTTGAGAGTATTGCGAGAGCATAAGAAAGCCATTGGGTGGACAATGTCAGACATCAAAGGTATCAGTCCTGCTTTTTGCATGCACAAAATCCTAATGGAGGAAGGACACAAGCCAAACATAGAACAACAACGTCGCCTAAATCCCAACATGAAAGAGGTGGTAAGAAAAGAGGTGATTAAATGGCTTGATGCAGGTATTGTATTCCCTATCTCTGACGGTAAATGGGTAAGTCCAGTGCAATGTGTCCCTAAGAAAGGAGGGATAACTGTGATGGTAAATGAGAATAATGATTTAATCCCAACAAGAACTATTACGAGGTGGAGAATTTGCATTGACTATAGAAAATTGAATAATGCCACCCGGAAGGACCACCTTCCTCTCCCATTTATGGACCAAATGCTGGATAGATTGTCTAGCCAGGAATACTACTGCTTCCTGTATGGTTACTCTGGATACAATCAAATTACTATAGTCCCATAGGACCAAGAAAAGTCTATTTTTACGTGTCCTTATGGCACGTATGCATTCAAGAGAATGCCATGTGGTCTTTGCAATGCACCTGCGACTTTTCAAAGGTGTATGATGGCCATTTTCACTGATATGGTCAAGAGGTTTGTAGAAGTATTTATGGATGATTTCTCTGTTTTTGGATGTTCTTTTGATAAATGGTTAACGAACCTCGATAAAGTGCTAGCAAGATGTGAAGAGACTAAATTGGTCCAAAACTGGGGAGAATGCCATTTCGTGGTGAGAGAAGGTATTGTCCTATGACACAAAGTGTCCAAGAATGGATTGCAAGTAGATAAAGCAAAGGTGGAAGCAATTGAGAAATTTCCCCCACCAATATCTGTCAAAGGCATTCGCAGTTTTCTGGGCAATGCGGGTTTTTATCGACACTTCATTAAAGATTTTTCAAAAATTTCATATCCTTTATGAATGCTTCTTGAGAAAGATACCCCCTTCAAGTTTGATGATGCTTGTCTGAATGTATTTGAAGAGCTGAAAAGAAGATTAGTCACTACACCAATTATTATTGCTCCGGATTGGGAATTGCCTTTTGAGTTGATATGTGATGCAAGTGACATAGCCATTGGTATTGTTTTGGGGCAGCGGAAGGAGAAAATCTTTTACTCCATTCATTATGCGAGCAGAATTCTCAATCCAGCTCAAATGAATTACAGTGTCACCGAAAAAGTGTTACTTGCAGTAGTATGGGCAATTGATAAGTTCAGGTCCTACCTAGTAGGAACCTAAGTCGTAGTCTATACCGACCACTTGGCTATCAAGTATCTATTCGCAAAGAAAGACGCAAAGCCAAGACTAATCCGATAGTTCTTCTTTTGTAGGAGTTTGACTTGAAGATTCGAGATAGAAAAGGTCTGGAGAATCAAATGGCAGATAATTTGTCCAGATTAGAAAACATAGGCCATGTGATTGAAGGGGACTTAATAAAAGAAACGTTTCCAGATGAACATCTGTTAGCCATCACATCGGATGAAACTCCATGGTATGTTGATTACGTAAATTTTATTGCAAGTGGGGTGATTCCACCAGAAGTCACAACTGATTAAAGAAAAAGATTTTTCCATGATGTGAAATTACATGTGGGACGAGCCTTTTCTATACAAACAATATGCAGACCAATTGGTAAAAAGATGTGTCCCTCAAGAAGAAATGAATGCCATATTGCACGACTGTCATGCTTCTCTGTATGGAGGTTATCATGGTGGAGACAGAACAGTACAAAAGGTTCTAAAATCAGGTTTTTATTAGCCAAAATTATTTAAAGATGCACATGCTTTTGTTAAAAACTGAGACAGGTGTCAAAGAACAGGTACAATCACAAAGAGAAATGAGATGCCGTTGCAGAATATTTTGGCAGTGGAGCTGTTTGATGTATAGGGAATTGATTTCATAGGGCCATTCCTATATTCTAATGGTCATCGATACATTTTGGTTGCATTTGATTATATGTCTAAGTGGGTTAAGACCATTGCTCTTCCTACAAATGATGCAAAGGTAGTGGTAAGTTTTTAAAAAAAACACATTTTCACACGCTTTGGAACTCCAAGGGTGTTGATAAGTGATGGAGGAACACACTTGTGCAACAAATAGGTAAAAAATGTTTTATCAAAATATGGGGTAAGACACAAGGTTGCTACTGCATATCACCCTCAAACGAGTGGTCAAGTTGAAGTATCTAATCGAGAGATAAAACAGATTTTCGAGAAAACAGTGAGTGCAAACAAGAAGGATTGGTCTGTTAAATTAGAAGATACTTTGTGGGCCTACCGAACTGCATACAAGACTCCAATAGGTACTTCTCCGTACAGGTTAGTTTATGGGAAGGCATGTCATTTACCTGTTGAACTAGAACACAAAGCGTATTGGGCAATTAAAAAGTTAAATTTGGATATGGATTTAGCTGGTGAAAAAAGGCTGCTACAACTCAACGAACATGATGAGTTTAGATTGCATGCTTATGAAAATTCCAAATTATCTAAAGAAAAGACCAAGAGATGACATGACAAGCACATCCAACATCGTGAGTTTGAGTCGGGGCAACAAGTTCTGTTATTCAATTCAAGGTTGAAACTCTTTCTGGGAAAGCTTAAGTCCCGTTGGGCAGGTCCTTTTGTTGTGGTAAGTGTGAGTCCCCATGGAACCGTCGAATTAAGGGACACAAATACAAGTGGAACATTTTTGGTAAATGGACAGAGGGTAAAGCATTATTGGGGTGGTGATATTAACTGTCACAAGACCTCGATAGCATTGACTGATGTGTGATGAATTGTGGAGTCGTGTCGTGACAGTAAATCAGGCGCTGGTTGGGAGGTAACCCAATAATAGTGATATTTTTCATTTTTATTATATTTGCTTTTAGTTTAGCGTTAATTGTGTGTTAATAATTGAAGGAAAACAAGGATGGATTCCAAGGTATGAATATATTGTAAATATAAAAAATAAAAAAAATAAAAAACTCAGCTTAATATTACACCCAGATGCGCGAAATGTTGCGCGTCGCGCACACTTCGCGCACCTGAGACAGAATACATCTCAAGATGCGCGAAGTAGTGCACGAAGTAATCACTTCGCGCAACACTTCGTGCATCTGAGACGGGATTATGTTATATAGCGTATTTTTTTATATCTCATCCAATTTTATGTATCCTAACCCCCATTCCCCTCCCACAACCCCTAAAATTCCCTCTCTTCTCTAAACCCTAACTTAAATACTATTCTTCTTCTTTTTTATTGCTCTAAAATCTTTAATCACAACTAAAATCTTATTATCCTTAATCAAACTTCATCCCATTCTCAACAAGGTAAGAGCCCTCGTATTTTATTTCTTCTATTTTTTTCAATTCATTTTGTTTATGTAATTATTCACCTCTTCATTTTTAGTATATAGATGATATATATGTTAGAAATTATAGATTGTATGGTGTTCATGATGTATTTTTGCTATTTTGTGATAGTTTAGAGTTTTATGTTAAAACTTAGAATACTTGTGTAATGTTAATAGATTTTAACATATTTTGATATAAGTGTGGGGTTAAATTTGTGTATAGATGGGATGGGTAGGACATGAATTGGTTATAGCTGAAATTTGGATGGGAAATCCCTAACCAAAACATTAGAAACAAGGATGAAAAATGCTTGCACACAATGTGTTTGAGGAAAGTCCTCAAAGAAGTTCTGTAGAGAAATTGTAGTCAACTTTGAGTGTGAACTCTGAGTAACCGCATTGAGTCATATTACCAATATAAAATTAAGTAATGTGTAATTATCTTGTAGGAATTATGGCACCCAAGAGGCATTTGACAACAGGGGCATCTTCTAGCCGCTCAAGAGCAACTCCGGCAATAACCTATGATACGAGGAGGTTTACTTCGGCCAATGCTCAAACTCGTTTCAATAACAAATCAACAAAGACGCCAATTCCTGAAAGGAGCATTGATGCTAGAAACCTTCAGGAAATATGCCCTAGTATGTACAATAAGCTGATTGAGTGGGGGCTTCAAACCTTTATGAATGAGCCCGGAGAGGCAAATGAGACGGTAGTCCGCGAATTGTATGCGAATCTACCTGATCATGATAACTACATTGTCACTGTGAGAAGGAGGCCTGTTGATGCCTCCATTGAGGAAATTGGGGCAATTTACAATTTGCATGACCCTGTGCCAGAACAAGATGATTTCTATGACTACGCAAAAGCCCCAACTGATGCAAAATGGAATAGGTTCTTTTCGAAGATTTGCACCCCTGGAGTCGAAGTGGAGTGGTTGGATCATGGTGAAAAATTTCATTCATCATCTCTGACTCAAGAAGCCACGAACTGCCTTTATGTGATCAACAACAAACTCATTCCATCAAAGAACACCAGTGAAGTTAATGGTCCTAGAGCAACATTAATCAGGTGTTTTGTGGAAAACTTGACTTTTGATGTGGCAAAAGTGATACATGATGAAATGTTTGTCAGATGACAAAATCGTAAGTATGGCTTTTTCTTTCCATTATTAGTCACTCAACTTTGCAGGCAGGCACAAGTACCTGAAAATCTGAATGTGGATGTACTGGCCAAAAAGTCAATGCAAATACGACCTAAAAGATCTGGGGCTGGTGACGATAGCTCAGAGGATGAGGAGAATGAGGAAGGAAATGAACCCATGGACACAGAAAGAGGAAAACAAGCACAAGCGCCCAATGCACTAGCAGTTGCATTGCCTAGAGTAGCATCATCTTTAGGGACTGCTAACATGCCAAGCCACAACACATGGGATCGACAGATCGGGGAGTTGCACCGCACAGTGGACATATTAAGCACCCGTATGGAGGAAATCGCAGACCGACAAGTCAAGTCGGAGAAAACATTTATGGGATGGCTAAGACCACTAGGGCGAGCTTGTAATGTCAACCCTGACACAGTGTTAGATCAAGAATAACTCGTAGGGGAAGTATTTTTACCTATATTTGTGTTAAAAAACTAATAGTCATGGGGGCATGCCTAGCCTTTAAGTGGGGGTGTGCTTTGCCTTTGGATGGTTATGGATATTAGGATTGTTATGTTTGTTTATTTTGGATTTCTTTATTTATGTGGTTTGTTTTAATTTTAGTTGATTGATATGTTAAAAAAAAGTCTGTTTAGTAATGTTTAACTAGTAGAGTAATTTAATTTTTGATTTGCATTTTTAACTGTTTTTGATTAAGATGACTTAATTTTTTTTTAAGGAGTCCTTTCCTTTTTTTTTTAGTATGACAACTTCCCCTTGGTTTTTCTTTAGGCCGCGGTTCTTTTCCAAAGGTTTCAACTTGAATCGGGTATAGGTAGATTTTATTTTGTGTTAAAATTTTATTTTGATATTTTATTTTAAATTTATTTTTAGATTAAAGTAAGGGGCAAGAACTATAAAATGAAAGAGAATCCATAATGTTAATACACCTGAACACACCAGATCCTAGAGTGTAATGCCTAGTCTTAATGGAATTTTACTGAAAGTGCTTTAATTGCATGTTTGCTACCAAAATGAATATTCATAATAGAGTGTCTTGACGAGTTGATCTTAATGAGTCGTATGCCATGTGTGGTGAGATTTTTGCATAGTCCATATAGTGTGCGTGTGTCTAGAACTTGCCTAGTATGTGAATTGAAGCGAAATTTCCGGTGATACTTGGTTTTAAAAATGATGTTAGGCTTTCCTTGATCTTTTTGAGCTTAATTGCTTAAAACAAATAAAATCTATCCCTACTTAACCATTTTTAGCCTATAAACCTTTATCTGGCACCCACATTACAAGCCTATACCCTCTTTGTTCTTATTTGCTATTTTTGACCCATTTACCTCTCAAAGCACTTTATTTGTAAGATGAGCGCTAAAAGAAGTCAGAAGGAAGTAAGAGTGGGGTGGCTTTTTAACGGAACCAATAGAAGGAAGAAAGGTGCACTTGTGTTATGAAAAAAAAATTATATGTATATATATATATATATATATATATATATATATATATATATATATATATATATATATATATATTGCTATTGCTAGTGGAGAATTAATTAAAGCATTGCTTAAAGAAAGATGGAATATTGCTAGGAGTGAATTGAGTTATGAAATTGATGTTAGGATTGAAGAATTTGCGCTGAAAATGATTGGGTGATGTGTTAAAGTGCTTAGGATTGCTAGTCACTAGTCCCAAATATATCCTACCTGCCTCTTAGCCCACATTACAACTAGAAGAAAAAGTCCTAATTGATTTTAGATCGAGCAAGCCTGCATTAGTAGAGATTTACATTAAGGGCAAGTTTATGGTACCACTTGCATGCATGTGACTTCTTTTGTGAGTGTGAGTGAAACTTTCTTGATGTAGATAATCATGGCACCTTCTTGTACATATTGATCTATGTAATTTTGATAAAATTGTGAGGGCATATGATTCGTGACAGACAAGCAAGTCCTGATCTCTGTGTAGAGTACTTCAAGGAAGTTTGAATATTGCGTAGCACTTGAAAGTTAGTCCAGAGACTAGAATATTATATTGATAGGTGTGATGTATGTGTTTTGTTCTAGGTGTAAAGCTTTAGGGTAAATGGTTGAGTTGATGACTCTTTTATAAGTATAATGTGATTGCTCGAGAACTAGCAATGAATTAAGTGTGGGGTGTTGATAATAGGCGAAAATGGAGTAGTTTATCCATTATTTATGCGTCCATTTAATTATAATCCAATAAAATAATTTATGCAGTTGATGAGAAATAAGTCTTTAACTTGTGATTTGCACACTTTGCGGAAAAAGGAGCTTACATCAGTGCTTGGAAATGTTATGGTATAATTTTGGAGCAAAAACAATCCTTCGGAGTTGAGTTTTTACAATCAAGAAACAAGAAATGGCTAAAAAAATCCCCCAGGTGTGCGAAGTATTTATTTCGCACAGAACTTCGCGCACATCAAAAATAAATTACACAACAGATGCGCGAAGTGTTTGTTTCGCGCACCACTTCGCGCACTACTTCGCGCGTTTCTATCCGCGAAAATACTCTATTTAGGGGTAAAATTAGAAAGTCACAGCATTCCACTCAAAGATTAATTAATGGAACCTTTTATTATGAAAGAAGATAAGATTTTATGCATTATTGATCAAGAGTGGAAATACATTATTCATTTTAGAGAGAAGATTTTGAGGAGGAAAGCCATTGAAGTCTCTTGGAGCTAAGGGAGGAATTGAAGAACAATACTTTGGAGCAACAATTTAAAGAGTTTATCTAAACCTTCATCTTGTAGTTTGTTTATAGTATGTTTGATATTAATATTGTTGATTTTAGTATGAATATGAGTGGCTAAATACTCTAATATTCTAGGGTCATGGATGTTAGATGATCTTTCTTTGTGACGCTTAGATTGAATATATTGAATTTATTGATATGGGTTATTTATTTGATTTTGATCTTAATTATTTTACTGTATAGCTAACAGTGAAATATTATTTATGAACCTTGAATTAAACTTGACAAAGGAATTTCTTGGTTGCATATAAAATCAATTAGAACAAGTTTTGAATCTCGGGCATCGGGTGAAGGATTTGCAATTAAGATAGACATATACTTAATTTCCTTGTTTGGTTGAAGAATAAGAGTTGTAAATGCATTCTTGTTAATATTAATACCATAGATATATAGGTATTGAATTAACTTGGATAGATTCATAAGAACTCAAAAGATTCTTATGTATATTATTAACCTTATAATCAACAACACGGATAATTGAATAAATCAATTATAAGTTAGAAAAGTAGCATGATTTCTAACAAGTCCATGACCCTGGAATATATTTATCCAAATTGTTATAAAAATATTGTGAAATTGTTGTAGTAATTTTGTCTTGAATTATTAAGTATATTATAAATTGGTTCTATATATATTTCATAATGATATAGCATGAATTGATAATTAGTTGAGTTAATATCAGTCGATAAGTTAATCCAAATTCCTCGTGGGAACGATACTCTACTTACTACTATATTACTTGTCGATCATGTACACTTGCGTGAGTGTTTTGGTCGCAACAATAGCAGTCCACAAAGGATCTGATCTCGCACCCGGCACAATTATCGATCAATATATGGATGTTGGGCAATGGAAAATTATACTTAGGGCTCGCCTTTTTTAGATTGCGGTAGTCAATATATACCCTGATTTTCCCATATTTCTTCGGTACTGGTACCACATTGGCCAACCAATCGGGATATCGAGTGACGCGAATAAATTTTGCATGCAGCTGCTTGGTCACTTCTTCTTTGATCGTCACACTCATATTTGTCTTAAATTTTCTCAGTTTTTGCTTGACAGGAGAGCATGCCGGGTCAGTGGGCAATTTGTGAACCACTAGATCGGTGCATAATCCCGACATGTCATCATATGACCATGCAAAACCATCCTTGAACTCAATGAGGGTTTTGACTAATTCCTCCCTAATACTTGGCTCAATGTGGATGCTGATTTTGGTTTCCCTGACATCGTCTACATCCTCGAAATTGACAGCTTCAGTGTCATTCAGATTAGGCTTTGGTTTCTCCTCGAACCGGCACAATTCACTGTTTATTTCCTCGAAGGCTTCATCCTCGTCATATTCAGACTCATTATCATAATCAACGTCTTGTACAATTAAGTCAGAGTCAGATTATTTTTTTAGACTAGGTCGAAGATCTGTTGTGCATGCGATGTCATTAGAACCAATAGAAAGAGAACTGTTCAGAAAGAAAAAGAAGAAACAAAAATTAAAACAGGAAAAGAAAAGGAAACTTTCATTTTTATTTAAAATGCGGAATCACAGAGTTTCACACTTTATTGAATACAAATAAAACCAAAACTTGATTACAACTCTAGAATAATCCATGAAACAACAAAAAAATCCATAACCTACTACCAAGACTCCCTTCGAGTAGGGAGAAGAGTAATCATCCAGTTATTGATACTAGCTTTAGGCCCCACCAACTGTATGTCTGCTCTGCTGGAGCCCTCTCCAGCTTCTATCACATGGACATCAGCGAATATCCTTTCGAAGCTCTGATTCAAATCCCCATCCATCCCAATTAATGTTCCGAGAATTTTTGGGACCGACGACCTCTTGGAACTTGCTTTAACAAAAGATCTTGAAAGGCGCGGAACTGGCTTGGAAGAACCCAAACTCTTTTACTTCATTTTCTTGGCTCGCTTTATATCTGCCACAGTAGGTTTGAACCCCAGTCCAAAGGTCTCTAAATTTTTGGGGATGGATATAGGTTGAACAATACCCTGAAGCTCGGCCCTCAGACCTTTTCTTGGAACGAACCCATTACCCAGCATCTCTGAAACCATCATGATGGTTGTAGGAGCTATCCTGGGGAGTTGGAGGTTCTCTCCTTTAGAAATTTTATCCACTAAAACCCCATCAAAAACTTGGTACACCCATAGCCCTTTGTCATCATCAGTCTCTATGAATGGCGTAATATCATCTCCCACAAGGCTTGTACCGTCATACCTGTGCACCACTATCTGCTGCCTGTCCCATTAAAAATTTCACCATCTGATGTAATTTAGATGGTACTGCTTTGGCAGCATGGATCCAAGGTCGCCCAAGTAGAAGATTGTATGATACTGCCACATCAACCACTTGGAATTCCATGGTGAATTCTACAGGACCAATCGTCAATTCAAGTATGATGTCACCCACCATGTCGGTACCACCTCCATCGAAACCTCGGACACAAACATTGCTCTTGTGAATCCGGTCATGATCAATTTTCAGCCTGTTCAAAGTAGCCAAAGTACAGATGTTGGCACTTGACCCATTATCAACCAATACTCGGGTGACCACCGAGTATATACATTTCACGGTTAAATACAAGGCTTTGTTGTGTTATGTACCCTCTTTCGGAAACTCATTATCAGAAAATGTCACCTGGTTTACTTCAAAGATTGTGTGCACTATCTTTTGCAAGTGATTTGTAGAGATTTTATCTGGAACATGAGCCTCGTTCAGGATTTTCATCAGTTCCTGGCAATGATCATTGGAATGAATCATCAAAGACAACAACGAAATTTGAGCTAGAATCTTTCTTAATTGTTTCAAAATGGAGTAGTCTTGTGTCTTCATTTTCTTCAGAAACTCCTCAGCTTCTTCTTCTGTTACCGGCTTCTTTTCCACTGCTGGATTAGACTTTCTTAACTCGATTGGAGCAAAGCATCTCCCTGAACGAGTTAACCTC
>JASVEL010010240.1:0-39060 GCA_032618575.1 Nicotiana noctiflora
AACCCGGATTAGCACATCATCTATAATACACAAACGGACGCTTAACCGTCCCGTCGGCAAGCTGTAAGCATAGAGGTAGGTCCGGCTCTCCCAATACCTAACCTCTTATAGATAACTAAGGGCACGAGATTAACGCTTGCCCCCAAATCACATAAAGCCTTAGCGAAGGCATAATTCCCTATGGACGTACGGGACGGCGAAGCTCGCTCGATCGATAGCTTCTCAAGAATGGGTCTGGAGACTACTGCACTACAAGTCTGGGTGAGTGTAACCGTGGCCAAGTCTTGGAAATCAAATTTCCGCGACATCAAATCCTTCATCATCTTAGCATAACCAAGCATTTCTTTTAAAGCTTCAATTAATGGAATGTTTACCCTGGATTTGCTTGAGCATCTCGAAGAACTTTTTGTATTGTTCCTCTTTTTGGTGTTTGGCCAACCTTTGGGGGAATGGTGGTGGAGGCCTCTTCTTCCCGTGACTCGGGATTTTTCTTTTTCTATCACTTTTTCTTCAACTCCGTTGCTTCTACCTCGTTTCGCTACTTTTTCCGCTCCCTCGTTGTGCTTCTTTATTATCGACGAATCGGTCGGACTCGTGGCTTTTGTCAATCTCGTGGATTCATCCGAGCTCAATGTGCAATGGCGCGGTGTCTCACCGTTCGTCAATATTTTCACTTCCATTCTCGCGCATCAAGATCTCTACCGCTTCTCGGAGTCACCGCCATTATTTGCTTTGGGATTCGGTCCTTTGGGTTCGTTTGTGTATCTGCAGTGTAATGTCCTCGAGGGACGATTTTTAAGTGACATAGCAATCTGACCCACCTGTACTTCAATATTCTTGATAGTTGCGTCATGTGCATCTATCCTCTAATTGGTTTTGGCATGTGACCCAATTACCTGTTAGCTTCCAACCTTGCGAACCCATCGTCATGTCTACCCCCATGCTGTGGTGGAGGTGGATGATACCCCTAATGATGATTGATGAAATTTTGAGGTCTAGGATATAGATCCATGTTGTTTAGTGGTCTCATACTTGCTGCATTATACTGTGGCTGAAGAGGCCTGTACTGTTGTGGAGCCTACTGACCCCAACTCTAGTTACCCTGTCGCTGCCCTCCATAATTTACCACATAGTTCATGTCTTCATGCTGGTGATGATGTTCTTGGTCTGCAGCCCATGGATTACCTATGGGTTGGCTAATGCAAGATGTGCATAAACCACCATTGGTAGTATCTACAATGTGAACTTGCTGCTTAACCCCTGATTCTTCCACCTTTTTTGTCAGGATGCTCATTTGTGTCAATAAAGTTGCCATGTTTTCTTCCAGAGTGTTGGATGGATCCAGAGGTACAGAGTGTACTACTGGTGTGATAGGAGCATTCCTGGACGTCCACCCGGAATTTTGAGCCATCTTGTCTAGCAAATTTTGGCCTTCTCTCCAAGTCTTGCTCAGAAAAGCCCCACCTGCTGAAGCATCTACAATGTTCTTCATACTGTCTGAAAGTCCCATGTAGAACCTTTGACCCAACATTTGTTCAGGAATCCCATGGTGAGGACACATAACAAGCATGCCTTTGAATCTCCCCCAAGTTTCATGTAGTGTTTCCAATGGTTTTTGTTTGAAACTCACAATCTCATCAATTTGTTGAGCTGTTTTGTTGGGTGGATGAAACTTGTTGTGGAATTGTTTGACTAACTCATCCCAAGTTGCAATGGAGTTTATTGGGAGTGAGTTTAGCCATATCTATGCTGCTCCCGTAACTGAGAATGGAAAAAGTAGTAATCTGATAGCTTCCGGAGTTACATTCGGTTGCCTTTGTGTTTTGCATATTGATAGAAAGTTTTTGAGGTGCTGCTGTGGATCTTCAACCTGAGACCCAGAGAATAATCCCTTGTTTTGCAACAAGTGAAGCATGTTGTTGGTAATCCGGAAAGACTCGGCTTGAATTGTTGGCACAACGATGGCAGTTGCCAAATTATCCGCTGTGGGTTGTGCCCAGTCGAACAATGCACCTTCCTGTGCCTCCTGTGCCTCTTGCATATTTAGCCCGGCTTGTTGGTTTTGTTCGTTTACATCACCCATGTCGAAGTCTAGTTTGATTGGTTGTCGAGATTGTTGAATTTGTTTGATGGCTTTGTTACGTGCCCGGAAAGTTTGCTCGGGGTTTGAGAGTCCTTCAATTAGTTCTCCAGTCCTTGCAGATTTTCTAGGCATGCACCCGAATACCCAAATCAACAAACGTCAAAATATTCAATGTAGAGTGTAGAAAGAACCTGAATACACAAGAATCTTGAAGTTCTGTCAATGGCAATTGACAATTCCGTTAATTCCCCGACAACGGCGCCAAAATTGATTCACGTCCAAGCAACGGTCGTAGTCAATATAACTTGGTTTAATAAGTCCAAGATCGATCCCACAGAGAATTAACCTATCAATCACAACTTTCACAACCCAAGAGTACTTACGAATCAAGTTCCCAAAAGTTTGAGTATCTTTGTGTATGATATTCGAATAGCTAGTTTGCAAGAATTAAAGAATGCTTTAAAAGAAAGAATTGAATGTTGAATAAAATAATATAGAGAAAGACTAAGGTATTGATTTCCCTATTGATGGAATCCCTTATCGTTATGCTCATACAAATTGTTAATATATTCTATCAATCATGAACGCTATGTGTATCGTAACCCTCTCCCGAGCAATTACAATAATTTACTAGTGCACTCTCCCGAGCTACCCTAGCTAGCTTTAATTTGAATAGTTCACTTTAGATTGCACCCAAGACTTCGTTATTCCTAATCCCGTCTTTACGCCTAAAATTATAGATTCCTCTAATAACCTAGGTGTGGTGTTGTTCAACAATAAACCTAAATATGCACTCTTTTCCAAGTTATGCACACTAAATAGGCACCGCTAATTGGGACGTCTACCAATTAACTACAATAAGAATGAAGTTGAACAAATAGAAATCTAAGTCACAATTTGTAATCACATAAACGATAAGTTCATCTATCAATAAGTTCCATCAAAACCTTAGAAAAGAATTTAGCTACTCATGCTTGAAGAAACAAGAATAATAATTGAAATCATAAAGAATTGCTTGATATAAAATAATAGAAAGAGTTTTGAGAGGAATCTCTCCTACTAAAACCTTGCAAAAGTATTGAAGAAATAAAGTACATGCCTCTATGGGGCAAACTAGGGGTTTATATAGAGGTTTTAGGGCTAAGAAAACAAATTAGAGTCCAATTAGGATAACTGCCACTGGGACCTCCGCGGTTCGTTCGCGGCCGCGAGCGGACCGCGAACAGTCAAGATTCAGAGGGCTTCGTTTTTCGCGGTTCATCCGCGACCGCGAGTGGACCGCGGATGAACAGTGCTTCTGTTTCTTTACTGCTTCGTCCAGCCCTCTTCACTTTAGCTCTTCTCTTGGCCTTTTCATCAACTTATGGCTTCAAAATGGCTTTTTAAAGCATCCAATGCATCACATGTACCTGTAAAACACAATCAAACACTAATCAAAGCATTTTGTCCTCTTAACAACATTGTTCTTATAATAAAGTGTGATTATTTAGGGTATAATTATAGTCAAATTCACCTATTATCAGCATACTAGTTTCTTTATTCATTATTTTTGAGAAAAGCATGTCTGAGTTCAAGTTGTTAAGCAGTTAGTGTAAAATCCATGTTAAGATGAAGTTGAGTTGTTAAGATTTAGAAGTTTAAAAATGGGGAATCAATCTTGGCATTACTTTGCTTTTAAAATTGTTTAATTGAATGACTTCCTTGCAATTTAAGAGCATTTGGTAACATAGGTATGAATTCTTACTTTACTCTTTAAGTGATTTTAAGCTTATTCATTTTTATTCTACTTATGGTGTTGGTTTTGTTAAAGTAGATAGATGTAATAGCAAAAGATCTATGTGCAAAAGGAAATAACTATTGTCCCCAGTTTAGTTTATGTTTATAGTTATGCTAAATATGGAAGTCTGCCAACTCGCAAACTTAAAATTAGTAAGATTATCTCATGTTGGAATGAGTTATACGTGAAGCCGGAATTGAAAACTACTATAAATTGGATGTCACTTAGCTATAGGACGTGGTTAGTATTATAATAGGACATGATCACGAGACTAAGGTAATCGTCGACTTTGCGGTCTAATGAGGGATTAGTATCAATTTTACTTTCTTGTAACTTAATTAGTTAAATATGGATATTTGCAGTTCACTTTAGTTGGATGCTTTTAATTTAATGAAATGGAGGGTAGGGACATGCTAAACAAAAATTATAAATGCATGGCCCTCATTTTATTAATCTTGTTTACCCTTAGAAATCGAGGCGTGCCATTTAATGAATTTTTCTGGCCCTCACAAAGTCCAAATGCGTAGATTCTTTAGACACGTGTTTAGTAAATTTACCTACTTAAACCCGGGTGCACACTTATGTGACCCAAATCCAAACCCAACGAAGTTAAAATATGCAAAAACATCATAGGTGCATTTATGTAACGTGGTTCGAGACATACTTTAACGACGTTGCAACCTTCTTTAAATAATCAAATAAAAGCGGTCATTTCACGCCCCAATTCGAGGGACATGACCGGCGCCTGACCGGGTAGCCCCAGTCAAGCGGACCTGGGTGCCTTTCCTAACCCGCGCGTTACCCCTGTGTTGTTTATTACTTATAAGCCATAGACCTTACCAATTATAACTGAATTCACATTTTTCAAACATAACCACACTATTAACATTGCTAACAAGTTTAGAATTTACATTGCCCGACATATATATATACATACATAGGCCATAGTCCCACAGTTTACTGTCTACGGAACCTCTAGGATACAAGGGATGATACAATACTTGCCGGTAACAAGGCTCCGGATATACCTTAAACAAAAGCAAAATAAAGTCTAACAGAAGTGGCATGAGGCACGCAATGCCCCGAGAAGGAAAGGGGCTCACCAGAACGGGCAGTAGAAGATGAAGGATGCTACTGCCGATGAGCTGAAGTACCTGCTACTGATCCACCTACAATCATAACACGAATGTAGCGTCCCCGGCAAAAGGAACATCAGTACACTGGAATTGTACTAGTATGTATGGACAAGCTTTGTCCCAAGTAAACTCAAGCCATTAAACAAGCACATCACGATGATATGACAACAAATGATTACACCAAGAAATAATAAAGCCAGCTAATTATGTTCCCACATTTACTTCGTTTCAAATAGTTCTCAGCTCAAAGCACAGTTAAAGATCTACAAGGAAGGCAACAACCAAACAACCACGGAAAACACAATCAAGTCAAACAAAGGGGCAATCAGTGCCCCACAAGTTTCAAACTCTCCTGCTGTCTCCTTTCATAAATTCACATCAATGATTTTTTCATATAAATTTCAATGGCAATTTCGATCGCTTTCCACCCTTATTACCTCAGCCACCCTTATTACCTCGGCCACCCTTATCACCCTAACCCACACCTTATTACTTCGTGTTGCAGCGCGCAACCCGATCCCACCGTACAGTTTCAATCAAACCAATCACAAACAGCAAACAAGGCACTACACAAGATCACAACAAGTGCAAATAAGCAATTTACAAATTGGTTCATGCTTTCAAATACTTTTCAAACCGGTATCACAACCAAGTTACAATGTTTCCTTATTCGAGAGTACCCAAACCATTATGTTCAATAATTTATCACAATTCTTTACCAATCTCAACTCCCTTTTTATCTTTCGGTTCATATTCCATACCACACCAAACATAGTTCGACATCAATTGAATACCTAACAACCAAATCAAAGAATTTCACAACGATTCCTCAAAATTATCATATACCAACGAATTGTACACATAAGGGCGATTTCACAAGAATCAAAGTTAGTCATACATACCTGGAGTCGAATTTACTTCTTTTAATCTCTTATTTAAGCTCACCCAAGTGATCCTAAGTCGCCAACTTCCGTTTTTTGCAAACTCTTACTCCTACCCACTTCCTTTTACTAAAATTCAAGTTCAAATAGCATGAATGAGTGTCACATTCTATTTTCAAAAGCTATTGTATGCATATCTTTCTTTACCCATTTTAAAACTGAAAATCAAAGAAGATGGTTAGGGTTTTTACCTTGTAAAGATCGGGGAAGGTGACACTTCCCTAGGAACCTCCCGACGAAACGATTAGAAATACTCTTTGAAGATGGGTAGACTTCTCTCTCTAGAATCCCTCTTTCCCCTCTCTAGTTTTGTTAAGAAAGTATGAGAAAAATGAAGGTTGGAGATGTTTTATTAAAGAAGGGGTCGGCTCAAAATTTTATAAAAATCTAGGCCGAGTCAATTGTGCGGTCACATCTGCGATCGCAGAATCAACATGCGGTCTGCATAATGGACTGCAGAATTGCCCCAAAAATTCTCTTGTACTGTTACGATGTGCGACCAGAATACGGTTCGCATTTGTGTTCTGCGGTCGTAGAATGCACCGCAAAATTGACACTCAAAAATTATCAAGAAATTATGGGATGAATCTGCGGTCCGCATTTCCATTATACGATCGCATATTTGACCGCATTTTCAACACATTTTTTGGAAAATATTCTGTTAAACTCTACGGTAGGAATGATGTCCGCATAGCAGATCTGCGATCGCATTCCTCACCGCAAAATTGACATTTTTTTGGAAAATTTATTCTTTCAATTTTTGAAACTTTAATCACTACCAAGGGTCCGAACTGCAGCGAGCTTGCGAGCCACGAAGAATTTTATGCATTCCTAACATCTTATTCGGACCATGACACCACGGCTACTAGGGTTCAAACATAAAAATGTTACGGGGCCTTACATCCTCCCCCCCCCTTAATATCATTCGTCCTCGAATGAGGATTTTGAAAATCAGTTGGTTTTGAAAGACATGATATGCAAATTGTCAAAATTTTCACTAACTTCTATATTTTATAAAAATTTTGCCAGAGTTTCCTTTGTATTATGGACATATCCACCTGTCAGAGAGCCCCCGAAACACATTACCAAACAACAACACATATTTACAACAATTTCCACAGCTTGCACACACTTCCTTACCTCAACGATTGCACATATTCTATCACATTGTTACATTTGGACATAAACTAGTCACTTCAATGAGTCCTTACCTTATTTAACCATCACAATACACCATATACACATAAACAAACAATGATCAATTTACACTTTCTATTAGTTGTTTATTTAACACATGAGTCTTTATAAGGCTTTTATTTATCAAGGAAGGTTTAAGTGACCCAAGGTAACAACACATATAACCCCTTGCAAAATGAAAGAAACTTTACTAATACTAAGAGGGAAACAATTTGGACAAGACAATATTTATTAAAAAGTAGAAGTGTCGCCTAATTCCTTCTAAGCTTGATCAAACAAATGGGGGTACTCTTCCTTCATCTCTTTTTCTGGTTCCCACGTGGCCTTCTCAACATGTTGACTTCACCACAATACTTTGACAGAGGCAACTTCCTTATTTCTCAATTTACGAACTTGCCTATCAAGAATGGCAACCGGAACTTCTTCATATGACAAATCATCATTAACCTCAATAGCCTTGACCGGCATGATGGTGGATGGATCTCCAATGACTTTCTTCAACATGGACACATGGAACACCGGATGCACTAATGACATTTCAGGAGGTACCTCCAGCCTTTAAGCAACTTGCCCAATCCTTTGAATGATCTGATATGGCTCAACATACCTAGGACTCAATTTCCCTTTCTTTCTAAATCGCATGACTCCCTTCGTAGGAGATACCCTCAAGAACACCCAATCATTGACTTTAAACTCCAAATCTCTTCGGCGAACGTCTGCATAGGATTTTTGGCGACCCTGTGCAGTTTTCATCCTCTCCTGAATAACCTTAACCTTTTCCATAGCTTGGTACACCAGATATGTCCCTAGCGATTCCGCTTCACCTACCTCAAACCATCCAATTGGCGACCTACACCTTCTCCCGTACAATGCCTCAAATGGTGCCATCTGAATGCTAGGATGAAAGCTGTTATTATAAGCAAATTCTATCAGTGGTAAGTGTTCATCCGAATTACCTTTGAAATCCATGACACAAGCCCACAACATATCTTCAAGCGTCTGAATAGTCCGCTCGGCCTGACCGTCGGTCTGCGGATGGAAGGCTATGCTAATATTAACCTGAGTTCCCAAACCTTGCTGAAACTTCTTCCAAAAATTAGCTGTGAACTGAGCCCCGCGATCCGACATAATAGAAAGTGGAGTGCCATGAAGCCTTACTATTTCCTTGATGTACAATTTAGCATATTGCTCCGCAGTATCAGTGGACTTGATTGGTAGGAAGTAAGCTGATTTGGTGAGTCGATCCACTATCACCCATATTAAGTTGAACTTACGCTGAGTGTGAGGTAACCCCACCACGAAATCCATATTGATCATCTCTCATTTCCACCTTGGTATTTCTATAAGCTGAATTAATCCACCAGGCCTTTGATGCTCGGCCTTCACTTGCTGACAGTTCGGGCATTTAGATACAAAGCTCGCCACAACCCGTTTCATAGTGCTCCACCAATAAATCTCCTTGAGATCATGATACATTTTTGTAGAACCTGGGTATACGGAATACCAGGAAATATGAGCCTCTGCCATCACTCTCTTTCGAAGCTCGTCCACGTCCGGGACACATAGCCTACCTTGACACCGCAATACACCATCCTCGCTGCTGAGTACAAATGCTGAAGTCTTGTTATTCACAACTACTTCCTTCATCCGAACCAATGTTGGATCCACAAATTGCTTTTCATTGATTTCTGCAACCAATGATGATTCTGCTCCAGTATGCACCATAATATTCCCCTCGTCTGACGTCGAGATGCGAACCCCCAAACTGGATAATTGGTAAACCTCCCGAGCCAGGGGCCTCTGATCCACACCCTAATGAGCCAAACTACCCATGGATTTTCGGCTAAGAGCGTCGGCCACCACATTTGTCTTCCCTGGATGGTATAATATGTTTATATCATAGTCCTTGAGCAATTCTAACCACCGCCGCTGTCTCAGATTCAGCTCCTCCTATTTGAACAAATACTGGAGGCTCTTTTTGTCTGAGAACACATCTACATGAACTCCATAAAGATAGTGCCGCCATATTTTCAAATCAAACACAACTGCTGCAAGCTCCAAATCATGCGTCGGGTAATTCTTCTCGTGATTATTGAATTGCCTGGAAGCATAAACTATGACTTTCCCGCGCTGCATCAATACACACCCCAAACCAACCCTGGAGGCATCACAATAAACCATTGTGCCTTCTGGCAAGGCCAATACAGGTGCCGAGGTCAACCTTGACTTCAATTCCTGGAAACTTTTCTCACATGCATCGGACTACTGGAACTTAACTGCCTTTTGCGTCAATTTAGTCAACGGGGAGGCGAGGGTTGAGAATCCCTCCACAAACCTCCGATAGTACCCTGCCAAACCCAAGAAGCTATGAATCTATGGCGGGGTCGTGGGTCTAGTCCAATCCTTCACTGCTGCGATCTTCTGAGGATCCACCTGAATCCCTTCACTAGAAATAACATGTCCTAGAAAGGCTACGGACTCCAACCAAAACTCACATTTCGAGAACTTAGCGTACAATTGGTGCTGATGAAGGGTATGCAATGTTGCTCTGAGGTGAATGGCATGATCCTCCCTGCTCCGAGAGTAAATGAGGATGTCGTCAATGAATACAATCACAAAGGAATCTAGGAATGGCTTGAAAACCCGATTAATAAGGTCCATGAAAGCTGCTGGGGAATTGGTTAGTCAAAAAGACATGACCAAAAACTCGAAGTGACCATAACGAGTTCTAAAGGCGGTCTTAGGAATATCTTGCTCTCTAATCTTCAAGTGGTGGTACCCGGACCGTAGATCAATTTTAGAGAAAAACTTTGCTCTTTGCAATTGGTCAAATAAATCATCCACCCAAGGCAAAGGATATGTATTCTTGATGGTGACGTTGTTGAGGTGCCGATAATCAATGCACATTCGAAGTGACCCATCCTTCTTTCTGACAAAGAGAACCGGAGCACCCCACGGCGATATACTCAGTCGTATGAACCCTTTCTCTAATAAATCCCTCAGCTGCTCCTTTAACTCCCTTAACTCTACTAGAGCCATTTTGTTTGGTGTAATGGATATTGGCTGAGTATCTGCCAATACATCAATCCCGAAATCAATCTCCCTATCTGGCGGGATGCCTAGAAGCTCATCCGTAAACACCTCGGGAAATTCATTGACAATTGGCACGGACTCGAGGGTAGGAACATCTGAGGTGGTGTCCGTTAACCGGACCAAATGATAGATACACCCCTTCCTAATCATCTTCCAAGCCTTAAGGTAGGAAATAAACCTACCCCTTGGCACCACACCATTTCCTCTCCGTTCAATAACTGGCTCGTTAGGGAACTCGAGTCTCATGACTCTCGTCCGACAGTCAAGCTTGGCAAAGCACGAATAAAGCCAATCCATCCCCATAATTACATCATAATCTACCATCCCAAGCTCAATAAGATCGGATGTGGTCACATGACCACTCACCGTAATAATACAATTCCTATAGACTCATGAGGCTATAATAGAATCACTAACCGGAGTCGATACAAACAACGTCTCATGAAGCTATTCGGGTTCTATCCCAAAACTTGAAGCAATGAACGGGGTGATATAAGACAAGGAGGACCCCAGATCAATAAGAGCATAGCAATCTATAGTCTGGACAAACAAGATACCTGTAACAACATCTGGAGAAGCCTCAGCACTCTGGCGGTAACTCAACACATAGAATCGGCTAGGTCTATCCCTACCATGAGCTCCACCCAAAGCTGCAACACGCCCTGCTGATGCTGGAGGATGCGCTGATAATGTAGCAGCCAAAGAACCAGACAGCTGAGTAGATCCCCTACCCATACCCTGACTAGGTGCATGGCAGTCCTGCTGAATGTGACCTCTCACCCCGCACCTGAAGCATATCGGGATATCGAGGTAGCAGGTCTTTGTATGAAATCTCCCACACTTGGGGCATGTAGGTCTCCCCTGCTGCTAGGAGCTCACTCTAGGATGACTAGACTGGCGAGACCTCCTACTGTCTGAACCTGCTATCGAGTGACTACCCAGCTGATGACTATGCATAGATGGTGGTGCACTCGCTGAGGACTGGGCATATGACTGGGATGGCCCTGATGACCCTCTACCTAGAAGTGATCTCCCTGAATGACCCATTGACTGGGTCCTGCTACTACTCTCTCTCTCCGCACGAATCTTCAACTTTCTAGCCTCCGTGGCTTGAGAAAACCCCATAATCCTCCCATAGTTCATGTCCGAGTGCAAAGATACTGTGGCGCCCTCATTCACTACAAAAAGGTTAAGGCCCTGAACAAACCGTCGAACCTAGGCATCCATGGTCGACACTAGCTAAGGAGCATACTTGGACAGTCTCACGAATTCCATATGGTACTCCCAAACGCTCATACTGCCCTGATTGAGGACCTCGAACTCCGTGGCACGGGCTGCCATTCTCTCAGCAGGCAAGAAGTGGTCCATGAAATTATCTACGAACTCATCCCATCTGGCCGGAGGGCTCCCCTCCTCACGGGACTCCTCCCTCATCTCAAACCATGAACACGCCACTCCCTTCGGCCTGTATGGGGCTAACTCTACCACATCTATATTTGTTGCCTTCATCACTCGAGAGTCTTGTATATTTCATCAAGGAAATACTGTGGATCGGCCTTTGGGTCTATGCCTGAGAATTCTGCAGGGGTCAATCGCAGAAACTGGAAGACTCTAGAGTCGGAGGAATCTCCCTATCTGCTGGAGGACGCAGGGGCATCATGGGATCTCTGGGCCTGGGCGGCCTCTAACTGTGTCAACATGTAAATGGACCCTCTAAGATCCTCATTAGAGATGCCGGAACCAGAAGCTGGAACCGTATCAGAGTCGGGAACACTGGCAGGAGGGATGGTGGCACCCTCTGCCGCAGCCGAAACATGGACACTTGGGTTTGGAATAAACGGTCCAGGGCAATTCAAGACTAGTGGGTCATTATCGCCAATGGCATCGGGCACATGATTTGCAGCCACACTTGGGCTGGCATTAGCCCCAAGGACGAGTCTAGCTTTCTTCTTAGGCGTCATATTCTAAAAATTTTAGAACAAGGCGTGAATTAGACATAAATACTTCCACTTTGCACTTTACCGCACGATACAGAATAACAAAGAAATGGATAAATTCCTAAATATCCGTGCAGCCCCCAACTAATAGATGTGGTCGATAACACACCGATAAGAAGGGCGCTACTAGACACGGCTCTGAGACATCCTATGACACTTTAAAAACCTTAGGCTCCGATACCAAGTTTGTCACGCCCCAATTCGAGGGACATGACCGGCGCCTGATTTGGTAGCCCTAGTCAAGCGGACCTGGGTTCCTTTCCTAAACCGCGCGTTACCCCTGTGTTGTTTATTACTTATAAGCCAAAGATCTTACCAATTATAACTGAATTCACATTTTTCAAACATAACCACACTATTATCATTACTAACAAGTTTACAATTTATAACGTCCAACATATATATATACATGCATAGGCCATAGTCCCAGAGTTTACTGGCTACGGAGCCTCTAGGATACAAGGGATGATACAATACTTGCCGTTAACAAGGCTCGGCTATACCTTAAACAACATCAAAATAAAGTCTAACAGAAGTGCCATGAGCCACGCATGGGCCCAAGAAGGAAAGGGGCTCACCAAAACGGGCAGTGGAAGATGAAGGATGCTACTGCCGATGAGCTGAAGAACCTGCTACTGATCCACCTACAATCATAACACAAATGTAGCATCCCCGGCAAAAGGGACGTCAGTACACTAAAATTGTACTTGTATGTATGGACAAAATTTGTCCCAAGTAAACTCAGGCCATTAAACAAGCACATCACGATGATAAGACAACAAATGATTACACCAAGAAATAATAAAGCCAGCCAATTATGTTCCCACATTTACTCTGTTTCAAATAGTGCTCAGCTCAAAGAACAATTAAAGATCAACAAGGAAGGCAACAACCAAACAACCACGGAAAACACAATCAAGTAAAACAAAGGGGAAATCAGTGCCCCACAGGTTGCAAAGTCTCCTGTAGTCTCCTTTCACAAATTCACATCAATGATTTTCATATCAATTTCAATGGCGATTTTGATCGCTTTCCACACTTATTACCTCGGGCACCCTTATTACCTCGGCCACCCTTATCACCCCAACCCACACCTTATTACTTCATGTTGCGGCGCGCAACCCGATCCCACCGTACTATCTCAATCACAACAATCACAAATAGCAAACAAGGCACTACAAAAGATCACAACAAGTGAAAATAAGCAATTTACAAATTGGTTCATGCTTTCAAATACTTTTCAAACCGGTATCACTACCAAGTTACAATGTTTCCTTATTCAAGAGTACCCAAACCATTATGTTCAACAATTTATCACAATTCTTTACCAATCTCAACTCCCTTTTTATCTTTCGGTTCATATTCCATACCACACCACACATAGTTCGACATCAATTGAATACCCAACAACCAAATCAAAGAATTTCACAACGATTCCTCAAAATTATCATATACCAACGAATTGTACACATAAGGGCGATTTCACAAGAATCAAAGTTAGCCATACATACATGGAGTTGAATTTACTTCTTTTAATCTCTTATTTAAGCTCACCCAAGTTATCCTAAGTCACCAACTTCCGTTGTTTGCAAACTCTTACTCCTACCCACTTCCTTTTACTAAAATTCAAGTTCAAATAGCATGCATGAGTGTCACATTCTATTTTCAAAAGCTATTGTATGCATATCTTTCTTTACCCATTTTAAAATTGAAAATCAAAGAAGATGGTTAGGATTTTTACCTTGTAAAGATTGGGGAAGGTGACACTTCCCTAGGAACGTCCCGACCAAATGATTAGAAATACTCTTTGAAGATGGGTAGACTTCTCTCTCTAGAATCCCTCTTTCCTCTCTCTAGTTTTGTTAAGAAAGTATGAGAAAAATGAAGGTTGGAGGTGTTTTATTAAAGAAGGGGTCGGGTCAAAATTTTATAAAAATCTAGGCCGAGTCAATTCTGCGGTCGCATCTGCGATCGCAGAATCAACATGCGGTCCGCATAATGGACCGCAAAATTATCACAAAAATTCTCTTGTTCTGTTACGATATGTGACTAGAATGCGGTCCGCATTCGTGTTCTGTGGTCGCAGAATGCACCGCAGTATTGACACTAAAAAATTCTCAAGAAATTATGCGATGGATCTGCGGTCCGCATTTCCATTCTGCGATCGCATATTTGATCGCATTTTCAACAAAATTTTTGGAAAACATTCTGTTAAACTCTGCGGTACGAATGCGGTCCGCATAGCAGATCTGCGATCGCATTCCTGACCGCAGAATCGACATTTTCTGGAAATATTCTTTCAATTTTTGAAACCTAAATCACTACCAAGGGTCCGAACCGCGACGAGCTTTCTCCCCGCGAAGAATTTTACGCATTCCTAACACCTTATTTGGACTATGACACCACGGCTACTATGTTTTAAGCACAAAAACTTTACGGGGCCATACAGGTCATAAGTTAAAAAGATGCACATAGGTTCATAATTTTTTACAATCAGATAATTAAACCAAATATAATAGTTGAGCGACCATGCTAGAACCGCAAAACTCGAGAATGCCTAACACCTTCTCCCGGGTTAACAGAATTCCTTACCCGAATTTCTTGTTCGTGAACTGTTAAACAAATTCATTGTTTTCCTCGATTCGGGATTACAAATCAATGACTTGGGACACCATAAATCTCCCAAGTAGTTAAAAAGGAGGTGTGACACTGAGTATTGATTTAATTGTGTTAAGTGGAAATTGAATGAGTCTAGTTATAGCTAGATGTTCCCTTGCGGGGATAGTATAGTATAACATCTTTCTCCATTACGGGGTGTCACGACCCAAACCCCAGTCGTGATGGCGCCCAACACCTTATTAGGCAAGCCCGACCTTTCAAACACTCTCTGCCCCAAATACGAAACTCCTTAGCAGCTATTAGAGTTTAAATCATCAGTTAAGCAAAATTTCAACCTGCGATACTAAATAAAAGTAATGTGGAAACCATAATAATGCCAATACGACCCCTATCAGATTTGGCGTCACGAGTCAGAGACTCTACATACAACTGACCAACCTTCCTATACATATAATAGTCTAGGTGCAAAAGTAAAAAGAGGCAAGAGGAGTAATCGGGTACTGCGGACGCGGGGCAGCTACCTCGATGACTCTGATAAATAAACTAGGCCGCAGCAACAAACTCAGCTATGCCTCCGGGATCCCTGTATTTGCACACAAGGTGCATGGAGCGAAGTGAGTACTCCGACTCAGTGAGTAATAGCAATAAATAACAACTGAAAGTAAGAATTCTCCTAAAAATACTACATAGTTCTACAACAAACAGTAAAGACAGTTAATAACATCTAGCATGGAAAAATAGGTGAATATCTCTCAAAGTCCAGCAATTTATCAACAATGCTGCGGCGCGCAACACGATCCGCACAAAATACTGCTGTTGCGTGCAGCCCGATCCAATAATGGTATATACTACTACAACGTACAGCCCGATCCAATAATAATAGTCGACTGCGGCAGTAGGGATGTGCAAATTCTGGAGGGGCTCCTACAACCCAAGCGCTATACTATTGTGGCGTGTAGTCCGATCCATATAACATATCACTGAGGCTTGCAGTCTGATCCATATATATATATATGTATATACTAATGCGGTGTGTACCCCGATGCGGTGTATATTAAATGCCCTCACTATGGACTAGTGTAGTTATGACCCGGTCAATATAGACTAGGCCTCTCGGCCCCACTCAGTTAAGACAAGGTTTCCAACCCTATGTATTCCTCAATTAGAGTGAAAATTGCTAAGGCTGGTTCATATTATGTCTTACAGTTAAGAATATGATTGAGAGTATGATTTCAACAGGTAAAGTAAGGTGAACTAGCTCAACATACCCCCTAAGGGTTCTACAGATCAACACAAGGCCCCAAATATGGCAACTAGCCCAAAATATACTGATAATAACTCAGTCCCAGTCAAAAGTATAGTAGAGTCATCAATCGGGATGGACCGAGTCCGAATCCCCAGCAGTAACGTCACTACGCTCATCATACAGTGCGTATCTCATCTCAACATAGCACTACATAGTTCAAACATGGGGTTTCAAACCCTTAGAACATCATTTATAACAATTACTCACCTCAAGCTGGCCGAAATCCTAGCTCGCCTTGCGATTCCCTTGCAAATCGACCTCCTCATGCATAGAATCTGACCAAAACCACAAGTAATGCACCACAATAGGCTAATGAATCAAACCCAATTGCAAAGACTCGAAAAATAGCAAAAAACATGAAGTTGGCAAAACCCGAGTCCCAGCCCCAGTTCTCAAAAACTTACAAAATTTACATTAATGGATTCCTCGTCTCGCCACGATTATAGACATATCAACAACAACAAGAACAAAAACAACAACAACAACAACCCAGTATAATCCTACATGTGGGATCTGGGAAGGGTAGGATGTACGCAGACCTTACCCCTACCCTAAGGGGCAGAGAGGCTATTTCCAGGAGACCCTCAGCTCAAGAAAGCACCAAGTGAGGATATATTAGTTCTATGGATATACTCATTATAAAATAACAGTAAATAGACAGCATAACATGAAATAACCTAATATAGAAAAATAACAGCAATATGGGAAAATATAGGAAATATGATAAAGATGGGAGGTAAACTAATAACCAACATATAAAGCCCTACATCATAAGCTGATCAATAGACCCCTAAGTCTACCACTTAACTGGCATATCTCACTCTAGTGCGTAGTAAAAAATTTCACACCTTCCCCTAGCCTACAACCTTAATGCTCTACCTCCACAATTCCCTATCTAGGGCCATGTCCTCAGTAATCCTAAGTCACATCATGTCTTGCCTGATCATCTCTCTCCAATACTTCTTAGGTCTCCCTCTACCTTTTCTAGAGCCAACCACTGCCAATCGATCATGCCTTCTCACATGTGCATCAGGGCTCATCCTCTGAATGTGCCGAAACCACCTTAGTCTTGCTTCCCGCATCTTGTCCTCTATAGGGGCCACGCCCAACAACTGTCGAATCTCTACATTCCTAATCTTATCCATCCTTATTTACCCGCACATCCACCTCAGCATCCTCATCTCTACTACTTGCATCTTCTGGATGTGTAAGTTATTAACCGTACATATCAAATTCATCAAAATCGAAGTTCAAATGCCCCCTCAAATCCCAAATTTTCCTTTCAAAACCCAAGCCCTAGTTCTTTAATTTTTCACCCAATTTTCCAAGAATTAAAGGTTGATTCTTCAATAAAATAGCATTTCTTGGTCACAAGACTTACCTCCAATCAATTCCCAGTCAAAACCCTCCTAAAATTGAATCAAAAGCTCCCACGGTCACTTAACAATGGATGAAAATAAGCTTGGTTCACGGATGAATAACTTAATAAACCCTTTTGTTTGCCCAATTTTTCCTCTATGCGATCGCAGCACTAGGCATGCAATCGCGATGAACAAATTCCCAGAAATTCAAAAACGTTCTATGTGAACGCACTAGGTGCTATGTGAGCACGATTAACAGTTCCACAAACCTATGCGAACACGTCCAAGTCATATGCGTATTCATAGTACAAAATCATGCTGCCCCTAAATTCCTCTTATGCGAACGCAGAATATACCATGTGATCGCGATGCTTTACTACCCAATGCTATGCGATCGTGACTCAATGAATGCGATCACATAGGACAATTTGTCTACTGCAATAACTGCTACAGCCTGCAACTTATAATAACAAAATTTGGTCCGTTTGACCATCCGAATTCATCCCGAGGCCCTTGGGACCTCAAGAAAAGGTGCCAACATAACCCAAAACATCATACTAACTTGTTCCAATCATCAAAACACACCAAACAACACCGAAATCATCAATTCACCACGGATTCAAACCTAAGTTTCTTCAAAACTTCTGAAACACACATTCAAACAAAAACCCAGCCAAAACACCTCCATATAACCCAAAATTTTACCCGCACATCCAAAATTACCTAATAGAGCTACTGCAACTCTTGGAATTCCATCCCGACCATCGGATCAAAATCTTACCTACCAACCGGAATTCGCGAAAACACTAACTTCGGCAATTCAAGCCTAATTCTACATCGGACCTCCAAATTCCATTCCTATAGCACTCATAAGTCACAAATCATACCCCGAAGCTAACTGATTCACCATAATCCACATCCGAGCCCGCTAACTCATAAATAACCATGCGGTTGACTTTTTCCAAAACAAGATCCTCCTTAAAAGACTATTTACCTTATTTCTAACTAGAACCAGTCCAATTCTACCCGATCGACTCAAATGCTAATGTTGAAACATAGAGCAACATAATATGGGGAAAACGGGGCGGTAACTCTCATGACGACAGGTCGGGTCATTACACCGGGATCATTTTGTGTATTGTGTTGAAAAAAATGGGATTGTGTGGCGCGCCGACCATGAGATATTATGAAAAGGGATTGTGTGGCACGTCGACCACAAAATAATATAAATTGGGACCGTGCGGTGCACCGACCACGAGATATTAAGAAATGGGATCGTGTGGCATGCCGACCACGAGATATTATGGAAAGGGAGCGAGTGGTACACCTACCACGTGATATTATAAAATGGGATCGAGTGGTACGCTTAACACGTGATATTATTAAATGGGATCAGGTGTTACGCCTACCACGTGATATTATGAAATAGGATTTAGTGGTACGCCTACCATGTGATATTATGAAATGGGATCGAGTGGTACGCCTACCATGTGATATTATGAAATGGGATTGAGTGGTATACCTACCATTTGAGATGAGGAAATGGGATCGTGTTGCATGCCTGCAACGAGAGGAAATTGAAACAGTTGAAAGTGGTTTGTTTTCCCCTTATTTTGTGTTAGAAGAAATCAGATGTAGATTCTTTGTTATTCCTAATATTTTGTTTTATCTGCTACCCCATAAGTATGTTTCCCCCTCCCAGCTTTAAATGTTTACTTTCCAATATTATTTTTTAGTACTTGTATATATATGTACACAGGTTTATCTGGTAATCTGGTCTAGCCTCGTCACTACTTCGCCGGGGTTAGGATATACATTTACCAGCACATGGGGTCGATTGTGCTGATGCTAGACTCTATGCATCTTTTTGCATAGATCACAGTATTTGAGCAGTAGCTTTTGAACAGTAGTAGGAGCATTTGGAACTGACTTTAGTCCAGGGATCTCGATGTAACCTTGCTGACGTCTACATGGCCCGGAGTCTCTCATATCCTTACTTCAGTTTGTTTTCCTTTGTACCGAAACAAACAATATTGTATTTTTATTCAGACGATGTATTTAGCATTTTCTAGATATTCGTAAGTTTGTGACTTCAGTTCTTGGGTAGTGGATTCTGTTAAGCTTCCGCATTTCTCTTTTAGTTAATCATGTATCGATACTTCCGCTTTATTATATTGTTTTGGTTTTATTAAATAAGCGATTATTATTAAAGAAGTGAATAATTTTGGCTTGCCTAGCTCCTAGTTGTAGGCACCATCACGACTATCGAGGGTGGGAAATCTAGGTCGTGACAGATACTTACTAGGCACCGTTGTGGTATGCTCATACTATACTTATGCATATTTTTTGTGTGTAGATCCAGGTATGGTTTGCTAGTAGTTGTGTGGATTGTTGCTAAGGAGACTTAATGTAGCATTCCTATTGCATTTACAGGCTTCGGAGTCACCTTTCTCTTTTATATGCTCATTGTTGTACTTATTTCGCTACGGTTATGTTTAGAAATGGTAGGAAACTCTATAGAGCTTATGACTTGTACCACCGGGTTTTGGGAATATGTTCACTTAATAAAGGATTTATTTCAGATGAATTTTAGACATTATTATTTATTTTTATTCTTTCGCAAATTATTAGGCTTACCTAGTCCTTAAGACTTTGTGCCATCATGAAACCAAACAGAGTGGAAATTGGGTTGTGACATTTTTTGCTAGATTTTCTTGCCATTCTAGGCAAGTCACTATGTGATACTAAAAATGGGTAGCCAGTATCAATTAACATTTAGTCTACAGCAAAATAAAGCAAGCAATGATAGAAGATGGTAGTTTGACTAGAAACAAGGAAAGTATCGGTACCATACAAGAAAGAAAAAAGTCTCAAATCTTAGTTTTAGGTAAAATATATAAAACTGATAGTAATAACAAGAAAATAGATGCATATATGCACATAGACAGAGATTTTAACCAATAATTAAACAGACAAACAGATTTGGTTTAATTTTGCATAATAAAAAATCCCTATATTAGGGTAAGTGAAAATTAGTAAGAAATTAACGAAAAGAGTTATAATAAGATGCACAGAGATATATAGAAGGAAACATTAAGGAAAAAATAATTTTAAAAAAATCAAGAACCAGATTAGATCTAGAAAGAACTAGGCCCTTATTTTAGGTAAACCGTAAAATCGATAAAAAAATAAAGGCAAAGAGTCATATATTTTGATAGAATGAACATCGACATGAAGTCATTCAGAAGAAACATAAAATTGAATCAGATTTAGTTCAATTATAGAGCGTCTAAATCCCTAACCCTAAGGTTAAGTCGAATTAGTGAGAGATACGAAAAGGTTTGTACTTTCAAAGATAAAAACAGATGAACAACACGTTATTCCATTCGGACGAGATTTGATTTGACTTTTTCTAGATTTGCTTACCATTCTTGCCAAGCCATTATGTGGTTCTAAAAAAGGGTAGCCAGTATCAAATAACAGTCAGTCTCACAGCAAATAAGGCAAGCAATAATAGAAACATTGTAGTTGACTAGAAATAAGGAAAGTATCAGTACCATACGAGTAAGGAAAAATTCTCAAATCATAGTTTTAGGTAAAATAAATAAAAAAATAGTAATTAGAAGAAGTATAGATGCATCATTGAGGTCTCTTCAGGATCGGGCATTCACTGAGATTGAGGTCTCTGTTCAGCCTCGGGGTCTCAGTACTTGCCCTCATTGATGTACTTGTTGAAGGCGGGGGAATAATTTCAATCTTAGGTGATTTAAGGGCCCTTCCCGCATTTTTCTTTGCAACCTCATTTTCATGAGGCAGGGTTTTTGGTTTCGAGGACTTGACATTCTAAATTGATTTCCTGGTTTGGGTCACCAACGCCGGTTATTCACCCTCGTCCCCTTCCTTATCATGTAGTTGATGGATTGAATTTATGTCCACATGAATGAGTTTCCTCCAAGGCCTTCTGTAGACATGTGATTTTTTATCCTCCCCGAGATTTTTGATACTTTAGCATGTAAATGTTTAAGTTAGGCCTAATATGGCTATTTCAATTAATTTTAACTCTTTTACTTTATTTTATTACAAGAAAAATGAAAATTACAAAAAAAAATTTAGTTTATGTATTTTCCATATTTTAGTTTGATGTCGTCATTGTTCGTCGAGGTCTGGTGCGTCGAGGTCGTCAATAGTTAGCTCCGGCCGGATTTTTCTTGTGCATTGCTTCAAAAATATATTGCAGCTATAAAAGGTCCAATCCTAAACCTCACTTGCTCTACAATTGTAAGATCTGTCTTCCTAATGCTATGAATGAAGTCTCGAGTTGGTGGCTTGTTCTTCAATTTTTATTAAGGCTGTATTCAGAAGGAATTTCTTGTTCCAATTTGTGATTGTTTGCATTACTGTGTTAAACCAAGAATCAGAAAAAACTGTTAGGAAAATTAAAGAAATCTGGAAAATAGTAGAGAATTAGAAACATTCCGAGTCCACGTGTTTTTCGTATGTCCTTAATAAATTTTAATCCCCTTACACGTTGCCAAGGTAATGGATTAAATCCTCCCATGATAAAACGGAATAAACTTTCCTGCGAACGTGGCAATACAAACTGTAGAATACTAACGAACTCAAAGAACGGAGAAAAATAACACTTACAAATTTGAGAGAGAGAGAGAGAGAGAGAGAGACTACGAATCAGGATGCAGTATATTCAGAAAGAAGGAAGTTCTGGAGTGTTTTTCATGTGTAAAAAATGGAGCCATGCGTCAGAATTCATAGGCAATTATCAGAAGAGGTGTATGGAAAAGGTGCCTTTTCAGAGGGATCGTTGTCTGCCACGATTCTACCGCGGTCGCGGCAGAACCGCAGCCAGAGAGGCCTCCTGAACCTTCAGCAGGGTTCTGGTGTATTTTCAGAGGGATACCTTGAAATAAGAAAGAGGCTCGGACAAGTTACTAAGTCGAATGGCCTTTTGGTTCCCGGTACGTAGCCCCATCATCGCCTCGAGTAGTCCACTCGGGTGTACAAGTCTAGAATAGTATACCTGGACTTTATACTTATAATAACTCAGCCACATACCAGATCCCTAGAAGGAACGCTTGTTTGCATCATGTACATTTGATTTAGGGGACTCAACACAGAGGTTGGGTCCGTCTAGGATAGGTGTACCTAAAATAAAAGATGATCTTGATGCATCCTATATTCTATAAGTTGCATTTATTTAAGGGTAAAAGGGCCATTTGACGGATCAATGATAGTTAAGGGAAAATGAAAAATGAAAAAAAAAAGATTAAAAAAAAGGGAAGGTTAGTTATGTTTTTGTTACTTTTGTTTTCTTAAGAAAAAAACAAAAAAAACATTTTGCACTTTTTATCATTTTCCGAAGAATAAAAAAAAAAGGAAATCCAAAAAAGAGTTTTCATGGAAAACACAAAAATAATATATGTTAGTTATTTTTTTTTCCCGTATCCAATCTACCCGAACTACGCATACCTGAATCTCGTCTTTCGGAACGTGATATATAGGAAAATCACATAGGGTCTGGTCTTCCTAGTAAATGCTAGGTTCTTGGCTTTGCGGGGTCTTAGCCAAATTTTGCACTTCTAGCCGCCTTTTGGCCAAATAAGCCATTTTGCAAAAATAAATCGTGTCTTGCATGTGTCTTATAGGGAGTATTAGTATCTCACATAGTGTAGGTTTAAAATTTTATCATTCAGGTGTGGATCTACTTACCAGAGTTTGAGCATGGTAGACACCCCAGGATCACTACATTCAGGAGCTGCTCGAGCAGCCATTTTGTATTTTTTGAGTCAATTGTTCATGTTTTACTTTCTAGTCATATATAGTAGTATTCAGTCTTTTAGGTGATGTTTGAGTTTGTAATAGTGTAATAAATTTTCCTAGTCTTTCGTTATAATATTTCTTATTTTGTATTTTGAAATGTTTTACAAGTCAAAATCCAAAAAAAAAAAAGAGAAGAAATTTTGCGTTTTTATATTTTTGTTATAAGTTTCCTTTGGAATAATAATTCTAGAAATGAAAAAAATAATTCTTTTGATATTATTTATCCTTTAGGAAATTAATATAAAAAAATTATTTTTATATTTCCTCTACTGTATTATGACCAAAATTCAACAAAAAAAAGAAAATTTTCTTTTAGTAACTCTTTAAAAGCTTTCTTTAAAGTATTAATTTCAAAAATCCAAAAATATTTTCTTTTGAGTTTCTTCTTTAGGACACTAATGAAAAATAAAAAAATCCTTTTATTAAAACTTTAGGACACTATACATAGAAGAAAAGAAAATAACATGATTTTCTTCCTAAAAAAAGTCAAAAAGTATTTCTCTTCTAGGATTTATCCTTGATAGAGAATTTGTGTCAAAAGGAAAAAAGGAAAGAAAAAAATCCAATAAGCTTGAGTTTAAAAAAGGTTATAGATAATTGAGTCTAGAAAATTTTTTTTAAAAAAAGATTTGTTTCTTTTACTTCCCTTATCTCGTCATAGTAGTCATTAAGGTAAAAAAGAAAAAGAAAAAAATATGAACGTTAGTTCGTTTACTTTATTCCCGATCTTCCAGAACAACACAAAGATCTGGTTCATGCGGGGTCATGATATGTAGGCAACCTTCAAAGGGTTTGATCGAATCATGTTTGTATTATTAAAAGAAAAATAAAAAAGAAAAGAAAGAGAAAAAAGGGAAAAGAGAGAAAAATAAAGAAAAGATGGTAAAATTATGGCAGGTGAGAATTGAGAAGGAAGAAAAAGAGCAATAATTAGAAAGAAATGGGGAAAGAAAATGAGCGAGCTAAGAAGTGCAAGGAAAGAAAAGAAAAGAGAAGATTCAAATGGACAAATTGAGATGATGTCAAGTGACCTTACGACCCTCGAAGTCATTCTAGAACCATTAATTGCTGCTAGGTGCATTGCACGCAATGTGATATTTTTATTGTTAAATGCCCTAATGCTAACGGGATGACTCCATTTTGTTCCTTTTTGACATCTTTATAGTAGAAGGGTGGTTGGTTTGTGGTTTTTGAAGTGGTAACGTTTCTCTATAAAGTCAAAAGTCAATGATAGACAACAACAGAACTGGGTTGGTTGATACGGGGGCCAGAAAGCAGTTGGTTGAACAGAACTTTGGTTTGGCTTATGAGGCAAGGATGTTAAGACAACACGGATAGACATGTATTAGGCCTGGATGTATGGGAAGGAACCACCCCCTCCACCACCTGGCTTCTTAGATGATACTTTTATCCAAGCTTTGGCACTTCCCAACCACCCCGGTATCTCCATCACTCTTCCTCCAATTACCTCTCCCCAAAATGGCCCTCCTGTCATATCCACTACCCCCGACAATGAATATTTACTCAAAGCTTGTGATGCCCAATATTACCCCTCAAAGGTCACCCGCAAGGTTCTTGATTCATACAAGTAGAGCCCGCGGGATTAGCCTTGTGAGAACGTGATTTTTGCCCTAAGCAATAAAAATTCCAAAATTAAAATAAATAATATTTTTGGTGTGCTATTACATGATTTGTTTGAAATAAAGAGCATTGGTGTGATTAAACAATTAGAATGAAATTAGAAAAGAAAATTTAAAAAAAAAATAGGATAAGTATAAAATATCACAAAAATAAAGGAATTAAAAGGAAATTAACAAAAATACAAGCAAATAAGGAAAAATAGCAAAAAATGTCAAAAGATATCAGAAAAATTGGAGAAAATAGGAAATTAAAAGAATTTGAATAATTGAAAAAGAATATAAAAATAGAGAATAAAATACAACAAGAAAATACATAAAAAATAATAAAAATACATGAAAATACATAAAATACAGAACTGTGCCAAATACACAGGCCAGATGCATTGGCCCAGTCGATTATAAGAGACCGGTCCAAATGGGTATGTAAAGAAAGATCTGAGCCCTCCATCTACATGATCCAACGGCTGAATTTTAATCAGAGAATTTAATTAATTTGGTATAGTTTTGGATGAATGATCTGAGCCATCCATCTATCTAATCCAACGGAGATGAATTAGTCTCCATTTTAAATTGAACGACGTCGTTTGAAAGTATTAGATCCTGGTCGTTGATCAACGTTGATCCAAGGGCCAGGATCTATTGACTCGTTACAGATATAAATAGGTTTGGTCTTCTGAGACCGGCCATTATCATCTCTAACCTAACCCTAGTCGCCCTACCTTCTTCTTCTTCCTCTCATCTCATCTCACACCGGCCATGGAGATTGGCCGCCTTTCATGGCCGTCCCAGGCCACTCCCAGTCTCCAAACCACCCTTTTTCTTACTCCTCTACCCCAAACCTCCATGAAAACCTAGACAAAACATAAAAGCCCCAAATTTCTTGAAAATCCGGCCACCGGAGTTCTTCTCCGGTGACCACCACCTTTGCCACTGGCTTCCAAAATAACACTCCTGAACCGCCTTATCTCGATCTTTAACCCCATGTAACATTTTTCCTTCGAATATTCCTCAATCCCTTTGAATCTTTGAAAATAAGTCGCCGGAACCCTAACTCCGGCAGACTCAAACAACCCTACACCAAAATACCCCCCTTTTCTTGTCTCTGAAACCTATTTCCTTCACTAAAACCCAATAAAAGACTTCAAACTTGAAGTCTAAAATCCAAAAGAAAAGAAAAAAGGAAACTGGAAAAAAGAAAGGAAAAAAAAAAAAAAAGAACAGAACAAAAAGAAAACAACGGGGAAGCTCAGGAGACATATCATGCTAAGCTAAGTCCCTTATCCCATTTTTGATTCTGTTTTGAGCATGATTCATGTGTTAAATCTGTTTTTCCATAATTTCTTTTGATTAAGTTAGTCGCATAGTTTCTCGATATAAACTTGTTTCTCTTATTAAGCATGCTCTATTAGATTCTCTGATAAAATTGTCTATTAACACTTGATTAAGTATGCTCGAGCTTTTTAGGGTTTTTGTGAGTTTTTTAACATGAAAATATTCTGAATATATCTTCTATGTCAAATCTGTTATGATATGCCTAAAAATCTGAGTTGTGAAGTTGTTTAATTGAAATTCAACCATATTCAAATTTCTCTCTCAGTTTAGGTTAGATGATAAATGATTCTGATTTGTGGCTATGTGTTCAAATTGATATGAAAGGTTATATTTGTAATGAGTTCATGTTATTAGACTACAATTAAGCCTATTATGCTCTAGGGGATATTAGTTATAGCTGTTTTAGATAGTAATTAACAACTGGCTAACTTTGAAAGCGTGAACAGTAGTTTAATTAGGTTAAAATTGAAAATGACATAAAAAGGCTATAATTGAAATAACAATAGAGTGGTCAGTATTGAAACTGGCCAACTCTGTTAAATTCTAAGTCTTAAATCCAAGTGGCTAGTTCTGAAATATGACGACCCGGCCCGTCGTCGCGGGAATTACCACCCCGTTATGTTGAAAATGCATGTTTTATGATTTTATATCAGTGTTAGAGTCTATCGGGTGAGTTAGGAGTGAATTGGATTGAAAATGAGGCATATAGCCTTTTTGAAGGAAACTTGAATAAGGAAAGTCAACCCGAAGTTGACTATTTGGTTAGAGGGCTCGGAATCGGATTTTGATGATTCGGTTAGTTCCGGGAGGTGATTTGTGATTTAGGGGAGCGATCGCAATTGAATTTGGAGGCCCGGTGTAGAAATAGGCTTGAATTGGATAAGGTTGAATTTTGGCGAAATCCGAACAGTAGGTGAGATTTTGATCCGGGAGTCGGAATGGAATTCCGACAGTTGCAGTAGCTCCGTTAGGTGATTTTGGATGTGCCTGCAAAATTTCAGGTCATTCGGACGTCGTTTGCTCGGGTTTTTGATCGAATGTGTAATTCGGAATGTTTTAAGGAATTTAGGCTTGAATTTGATGTGAATTATGGGTTTTGGTGTTATTAGACGTGTTTTGAGGATTGGAGCAAGTTCGAATAAGGTATTAAGATGTGTTGGTGTGTTTGGATGAGGTCCCGGGGCCTCGGGGTGTTTTCGGATGGTTAAACGGGAGAAAAATGTGGAAAATTGCAGACTTGTGTTCTGGTTCTGTGGTTTTCGCTCCTGCGGAAATGGGGGCGCAGGAGCGAGTCCGCAGGAGCGGACAAGAAGGCGCAGAAGCGGGCTAGACCGCTGAAGCGGAGCCTGGTCCGCAGGAGCGGCTTCGCTGAAGCGAGTGGGCGATCGCAGAAGCGGTCCTGAGAGGCGATGGGGAGGTCCGCAGAAGCGAGTGATTGATCGCGGAGGCGAGTCCGCTGAAGCGGACTCTTGGTCGCAGAAGCGGATCATTCCACAGAAGCGGACTAATTTCCGCAGAAGCGGATGCGCAGGGGCGGTCCCTTGATCGCTGGTGCGGAAATGGCCAAAAGGGCCTGGGTTCGCAGAAGCGACCAAAAGGTCGCAGAAGCGGTTCCGCAGGGGCGGAATTTTATCCGCAGAAGCGAAAATCGCTGTGAGTTAAGTGTATCAGAAGTTAGAAAACTTTCAGAACATTTCACACATTTGGGTCTCGGCTTTAGAGGCGATTTGGGCAATTTTGAAGAGAAACTCAAGGGAAATCATCAGGTAATCAACTATGGACTTAATCTATGATTAGTATTGGTAATATTATGCAATTATATCATGAAAATGGAGGAATTTGGGGTAATTTATGGAGGATTTAGCCCTAGGCTTGAACTTTAGAAAATCAAGGTTTTGAATGGCCAAATGGAGTCCGAATTTGGTAAAATTTATATGCTTAGACTCGTATCGAGATGAGAGTTCCGAATATGTGACTTTTGCAATTTTTCGACAAGCGTACCGAAAGTCGGGTTTTGACAACTTTGGGAATTTTGATGTAAATTGAGTTATATTGATTGGGTGTCGTCCCATTGGCCTAATTTGTTGTATTTCTACTATATTTGATCAGATTCTACGCGTGCGGAGCTCGATTCTCGTGGCAAGGGCATTGCGGAATAGTCGTCGCGCTGTATTGAGGTGAGTAATAGATGTGGGTGATGACCAGCGGGTTCGAAACCCCGGTATACCACTTTGTGACGCTCTATAGCGGCGAGACACGCACACTCTTGAGAGTGCGGGGTCGATCATGAACTGGAGACTATATATATTAGTCCGACCTGTTGATACTGTATTATTGGCTATTCTCGAGCCGTTGAACCCCCTTCTTGGGCGGTTGAGTATACTTGTGGGCCGTGAGCCAGTTATTGGATCCCGCGAGGATTGTTATCATTGTCTTATCATATAGACATGCTAGTCTACTACTAGTCCGCATCTATTTTGTTATTATGCTAATTCTAATCTCTGGAACTTGATATTACTGTTTTCCAACTGAAAAATGATAAAAGAGTTTTCAAAAACTACTTTTGAGCCTGCGAGGCTGTATCTGCATATTAGCCGACTAGTAGTGGATCGGGCTGCGCGCCGCAGCGAGATATATGTTGGATCGGACTGCACGCCGCAGGAATATCTCTATGAGATGTGCTTGGGCTGTAGGAGCCCCTCCGGAGTCTGAACCCCCACACTGAGCACGGGTACCCAAAATTGGAGTCGGGCTACGCGTCGTAGCGGTCATATCATGCATTGCATTGCATTTAGCTACATCTGCTAGCTGTTATACTGTTTTGCTGGTACTTATTGGTACAGGTATAATTGATATCGATTCTATGACAGGGTATTTGATTACAGCTTTACATAGTGCTTTATTGCGGATTTCTTATCTGCACTGTCTTACCCCTGTTTATTACCACTGACTCTGGCAGTACTCATTTTACTCCCTACACCTCGTGTGCGGATCCAGGTACCTATCAACAGTGATCCAGTAGCTGTGCGAGGCGACATCTGTGGGATATACGAGGTAGTTGCAGAGTCCGCAGGACCCGATATTCCTTCTTACTGTCTTTTGATTTTGTATTGACATTTCTTTCCGCACTTGGTATCTTGTAAACCTTTATACACTCATGTTCAGTAGAGGCTCATGACTCTTGACCCTTGGTCTATGGGAGTTGAAGTATTATGGGACTTGGTTCCCCGTTTTTGTTATATGTATAGTTGTTGCTTCGTGAATTAATATGCTTAAATGGGCTAAAGAGAGCTTCAAGCTCCGTTGTTTATATTGATTGGTCAGGCTGGCTTAGCAATGTGCTGGGCGCCATCACGAGCAGATTTGGGGTCATGACAAGTTGGTATCAGAGCCTAGGTTTACTAGGCCTCATGAGTCTTGAGCCGGTTAGTAGAGTCTTGTGGATCGGTACGGGGACGCCTGTATTTATCCTCGGGAGGCTGCGAACCTTTAGGAAACACTTCACCTTTCTTGAACTCTATCGTGCGATCTTGTTGTTCTGAGAACTGAACTTCTATATTCTATTCTCTCGCAGATGGCGAGAACGCGAGCATCGGGACGAGGTGGACGACCTCCATTGCCACCTGTTAGAGGCCGTGGGCGCGGTCGTGCTAGAGGTAAAGGTAGGGCGGCCGAGGCGGTGCCGACCGAGCCGCCCGTTGTACCCGCTCGAGAGCGGCCCCCGGTGGTTGATGCTCCGGCAGCCCCCGCTCGGGGCCGGACTATATCTATTGCTATTCCCCGGTCTTCGGGAGACTCTTGCTCGGATATTATCGCGTGTGTTCCGGCTTGGCCCAAGTAGTTTCAGCTACCGCCACCGTAGCGACATCTCGGCTAGGGGTGGTGGGCGGACCCTCGCAGCCTCGCACACCCGACCCGGTTATTCGTGGACTTCGGACACCGCAGGCGGTCCCCGCTCGGGTGGTTGAACCGGTTATTCCTCCGACCGCACCGGCTCCACCTCCGCAACATATGGTTCGGTGTTATGCCCGATGACGAGCGACGGCGTCGTCTCGAGAGACTTGGTAGACTTCCGCCACCCCATTTCAGTGGCATCGAGGGCGAGGATGCCCGTGGTTTCTTGGATAAGTGTCAGAGGATGCTACGTACAGGCTGGTATTCTTGAGTCCAGCGGAGTTTCATTTACTACCTTTCGGTTCACTGGTCCGCATTTGATTGGTGGGAAGAGTTTGAGAGGCGTAGGCCCGCAAGAGCAGCACCTCTCACATGGCAACAGTTCTCTACTCTCTTTCTAGAGAAATATGTACCTCGGTCTCGTCGCGAGGAGCTACGTCGCCAGTTCGAGTGGTTGGTTCATGGCGACATGTCTGTGACCCAGTATGAGCTCAGATTCACTCAGTTGGCTAGGCATGCCACATGGATGATCCCCACTAATAGGGAGAGGATTAGGAGGTTCATTGATGGCCTCAACTACTCTATCCGTATTCTTATGACCAGCGAGCGAGTTCTGTCATCATCGTTTGAGCAGGTTGCTGATATGGCACGCTCCATTGAGGCGGATCGTCACCGAGAGAGAGAGGAGCGGGAGGCCAAGAGGCCTCGTGGTTCTGGCAGTTTCAGTGGTGCTCCATCTAGAGGGCATTCCCGGCAGAGCCGAGGTCGCTCATCTAGACCTTCTCATTCAGGCCGCCCAGAGCAGAGCGAAGGTTCTTATGGTCGTGGTCGACAGGGGTTTCAGCAGGGTCAGTCATCGCTTGGTGCCCTCCCAGCCCAGAGTGCAACACCTACTTCTCCAGCACCAGGTGCATGTTATGAGTGTGGTGAGTTTGGCCACATGAGGAGACAGTGCCCTCGACTACGTAGGGGCAGGACTCAGCAGAGGGATCAGCCCTCCTCTTCAGTACCATCTCAGTTTAGTAGAGGTGGAGGTCAGCCTTCTCGTGGTCGCCCCAGGGGCGAGGAGAGATCTGGTGGAGGCCAGGTGCGATTCTATGCACTTCCTGACAGGCGTGATGCAGTTGCCTCCGATGCAGTAATTACAGGTATCATTTCTGTCTGTCACATAGATGCCTCTGTTCTATTTGATCCAGGGTCCACATATTCTTACGTGTCCTCTTATTTTGCACATCATTTGGGCGCGACTCGTGGTAGTCTTGATTTACCTGTTCATGTATCCACCCCCGTGGGTGATACGATCGTCGTGGATCATGTCTATAGATCCTGTGTTATATCTATTGGGGGTCTGGAGACCCAGGCAGATTTGTTATTATTGGGTATGGTGGACTTTGATGTTATATTGGGTATGGACTGGTTGTCTCCGTACCATGCTATATTGGACTGTCATGCTAAGACAGTTACGTTGGCCATTCCTGGTATTTCTCGGATTGAGTGGCGGGGTTCGACCGATTTCGTCCCTAGCCGTGTTATTTCGTTCCTAAAAGCTCAGAAGATGGTTGAAAAAGGGTGTTTATCGTACTTAGCTTTTGTGAGAGATGTGGGAGCTGAGTCTCCTAGCATTGATTCTGTACCTGTTGTGAGGGACTTCCCAGATGTATTCCCCTCAGACCTGTCGGGCATGCCGCCGGACAGGGATATTGATTTTGGCATTGACTTGGTGTCGGGCACTCAACCCATATCTATTCCTCCTTATCGGATGGCACCAGCTGAGTTGAAAGAACTGAAAGAGCGGCTTCAAGAGCTTCTGGATAAGGGTTTCATCCGCCCTAGTGTGTCTCCGTGAGGTGCGCCGGTAATATTTGTTAAAAATATAGATGGTTCCATGCGAATGTGTACTGATTATAGGCAATTGAACAAAGTGACAGTGAAGAACAAGTACCCTCTACCGCGCATAGATGATTTGTTTGATCAGTTACAGGGTGCGAGGGTGTTTTCTAAGATCGATCTTCGTTCAGGCTATCATCAGCTGAAGATCAGGGACTCTGATATTATGAAGACTGCATTCAGGACCCGATACGGTCATTATGAGTTTCTTGTGATGTCTTTTGGGCTGACCAACGCCCCAGCAGCATTTATGCATTTGATGAACAGTGTGTTCAGGCCTTATTTGGATTCATTTGTGATTGTATTCATTGATGACATTCTAGTCTACTCCCGTAGTCAGGAGGAGCATGCTCAGCATTTGAGTATTGTGTTACAAAGATTGAGGGAGGAGAAGCTATATGCTAAATTCTCCAAGTGCGAGTTTTGGCTCGAGTCCGTAGCATTTCGGGGACATGTGGTGTCTCGTGATGGTATTCAGGTTGATCAGAAAAAGATAGAGGCGGTGCAGAGTTGGCCTAGACCGTCCTCAGCTACAGAGATCCGGAGTTTTCTTGGCTTGGCGGGGTATTATCGCCGGTTTGTTCAGGGATTTTCATCCATTGCTTCTTCATTGACTAAATTGACCCAGAAGGGTGCACCATTCGTGTGGTCGGATGAGTGCGAGGAGAGCTTTGAGAAGCTCAAGACAGCCTTGACCACAGCTCCAGTGTTAGTATTGCCATCAGCTTTAGGTTCATATACCGTTTATTGTGATGCCTCGAGAGTGGGGATAGGTTGTGTGTTGGTGCAGGAAGGTAAGGTGATTGCTTATGCTTCTCGGCAGTTGAAGCCGAATGAGAAGAACTATCCTGTTCATGACTTGGAGCTAGCTGCCATTGTTCATGCATTGAAGATTGGGAGGCACTATTTGTATGGTGTGTCTTGTGAGGTGTATACCGACCATCGTAGTCTCCAGCACTTGTTCAAACAGAAAGACCTTAATTTGAGACAGCGGAGATGGCTTGAGTTGCTGAAGGATTATGACATTACTATATTATATCATCCGGGGAAGGCCAATGTGGTGGCCGATGCTTTGAGCCGGAAGGCGGTCAGTATGGGGAGCTTGGCATATATTCCAGCCGAGGAGAGGCCATTTGCTTATGATGTTCAGGTGCTAGCCAATCGGCTAGTGAGGTTAGATATTTCGGAGCCCGGCAGGGTATTGGCTTGTGTTGTATCTCGGTCATCTCTATATGATCGTATTCGTGAGCGCCAGTATGATGATCCACATTTGGCTGTCCTTAGGGACAGAGTTCAGCATGATGATGTTAGAAATGTCACCATTGATAGTGACGGTGTATTGAGGATGCAGGGCCGGATATGCGTGCCCAATGTTGATAGCCTTCGTGAGTTGATTCTGGAAGAGGCCCATAGCTCGCGGTATTCTATCCATCCAGGAGCCGCGAAGATGTATCAAGATTTGAAATAGCACTATTGCTGGAGAAAGATGAAAATGGACATTGTTAGACATGTAGCACGGTGCCTCAATTGTCAGCAGGTTAAGTACGAGCATCAGAGGCCCGGCGGTGTATTTCAGCGCATTGTTATTCCTTAGTGGAAATGGGAGAGGATCACTATGGACTTTGTTACTGGACTCCCTCGGACGGCGAGGAAGTTTGATTCTGTATGGGTGATTGTGGATAGATTGACCAAGTCAGCTCACTTCATTCCAGTTAGTACTACCTACTCATCGGAGCGGTTGGCATTGATCTTTATTCAAGAGATTGTTCTGTTGCATGGAGTTCCAGTGTCTATCATATCCGACAGGGGTACCCAGTTCACTTCTCAGTTTTGGAGAGCATTTCAGCGAGAGATGGGTACACCGGTCGAGTTGAGTACAGCATTTCACCCCCAGACAGATGGGCAGTCTGAGCGTACTATTTAGATCTTGGAGGATATGTTGCGAGCTTGTGTGATTGATTTTGGTGGTTCGTGGGATGAGTTCCTACCACTTGCCGAGTTTGCCTACAACAACAGTTATCAGTCGAGTATTCAGATGGCCCCGTATGAGGCATTGTATGGCAGGCGGTGTAGATCCCCCGTGGGATGGTTTGAGCCTCGTGAGGTTAGATTGATAGGGACCGAGTTAGTCCAGGATGCTCTGGATAGAGCAAAGTTGATCCAGGAGAGGCTTCGTACAGCACAGTCTCGTCAGAAGAGTTATGCGGACCGTAGAGTTCGAGAGTTGTCTTTCATGGTTGGTGACAGAGTATTGTTGAAGGTTTCACCTATGAAGGGTGTCATGAGGTTTGGGAAGAAAGGAAAGTTGAGTCCTAGGTACATTGGTCCTTTTGAGATACTCAGGAGAGTTGGAGAGGTGGCATATGAGTTGGCCTTGCCGCCCAGCTTATCCAGCGTTCATCCAGTATTCCATGTGTCTATGCTCCGGAAGTACATTGGAGATCCGTCTCATGTATTAGACTTCAGCACCATTCAGCTTGATGGTGATCTAACCTATGATGTGGAGCCTATTGCTATTTTGGGACGTCAGGTGAGAAAATTGAGGTCTAAGGAGATTGCATCAGTTAAGGTTCAGTGGAGAGGTCGACCCGTGGAGGAGGCCACTTGGGAGATCGAGCGGGAGATGCGGAGCGGATATCCTCACTTGTTTGAGACTTCAGGTATGTTTCTTGACCCGCTCGAGGACGAGCGTTTGCTTAAGAGGGGGAGAATGTGACGACCCGGCCCGTCGTCACGGGGAATTACCACCCCGTTATGTTGAAATTGCATGTTTTATGATTTTATATCGGTGTTAGAGTCTATCGGGTGAGTTAGGAGTGAATTGGATTGAAAATGAGGCATATAGCCTTTTTGAAGGAAACTTGAATAAGGAAAGTCAACCCGGAGTTGACTATTTGGTTAGAGGGCTCGGAATCGGATTTTGATGATTCGGTTAGTTCCGGGAGGTGATTTGTGATTTAGGGGAGCGATCGGAATTGAATTTGGAGGCCCGGTGTAGAAATAGGCTTGAATTGGCTAAGGTTGAATTTTGGCGAAATCCGAACGGTAGGTGAGATTTTGATCCGGGAGTCGGAATGGAATTCCGACAGTTGCAGTAGCTCCGTTAGGTAATTTTGGATGTGCCTGCAAAATTTTAGGTCATTCGGACGTCGTTTGGTCGGGTTTTTGATTGAATGTGTAATTCGGAATGTTTTAAGGAATTTAGGCTTGAATTTGATGTGAATTATGGGTTTTGGTGTTATTAGACGTGTTTTGAGGATTGGAGCAAGTTCGAATAAGGTATTAAGATGTGTTGGTGTGTTTGGATGAGGTCCCGGGGCCTCGGGGTGTTTTCGGATGGTTAAACGGAAGAAAATCATGGAAATGGCAGGTTGAAGTTTTCTGGTTCTGTCATTTTCGCCCCTGCGGAAATGTGGGCGCGGAGGCGAGTCTGCAGGAGCGGACTGAGGAGCGCAGGAGCGCTTGGCATCGCAGAAGCGGAATCCTTTCCGCTGAAGCGACATCGCTGGTGCGAGTGGGTGACCGCAGAAGCGGACTTGATGAAAAGGGGGAAGTCCGCAGAAGCGGATTCTTGACCGCCTGGGCGAGTCCGCAGGAGCGGACTCTGGTGCGCAGAAGCGGGAGTTTTCGCAGAAGCGGAGGTTCAATCGCGGAAGCGGACGCGCATAAGCGGTCCTTTTCTCGCAGAAGCGGAATTGGCTGGCTAGGCCTGGAACCGCTGAAGCGACCCTCTGGTCGCGGATACGGACTCGTAGGAGCGGAATTTTATCCGCAGAAGCGAAAATCGCTGTGAGTTAAGTGTATCAGAAGTTAGAAAAATTTCAGAACATTTCACACATTTGGGTCTCGGCTTTAGAGGCGATTTGGGCGATTTTGAAGAGAAACTCAAGGGAAATCATCAGGTAATCAACTATGGACTTAATCTATGATTAGTATTGGTAATATTATGCAATTATATCATGAAAATGGAGGAATTTGGGGTAATTTATGGAGGATTTAGCCCTAGGCTTGAACTTTAGAAAATCAAGGTTTTGAATGGCCAAACGGAGTCCGAATTTGGTAAAATTGATATGCTTAGACTCGTATCGAGATGAGAGTTCCGAATATGTAACTTTTGTAATTTTTCGACAAGCGTACCGAAAGTCGGGTTTTGACAACTTTGGGAATTTTGATGTAAATTGAGTTATATTGATTGGGTGTCGTCCCATTGGCCTAATTTGTTGTATTTTTACTGTATTTGATCAGATTCTACGCGTGCGGAGCTTGATTCTCGTGGCAAGGGCATTGCGGAATAGTCGTCGCGCTGTATTGAGGTGAGTAATAGACGTGGGTGATGACCAGCGGGTTCGAAACCCCGGTATACCACTTTGTGACGCTGTATAGCGGCGAGACACGCACACTCTTGAGAGTGCGGGGTCGATCATGAACTGGAGACTATATATTAGTCCGACCTGTTGATACCGTATTATTGGCTATTCTCGAGCCGTCGAACCTCCTTCTCGGATGGTTGCATATATATATATATAGGCCGTGAGCCAGTTATTGGATCCCGCGAGGATCGTTATCATTGTCTTATCATATAGACATGTTAGTCTACTACTAGTCCGCAGCTATTTTTGTTATTATGCTAATTCCAATCTCTGGAACTTGATATTACTGTTTTCCAACTAAAAAATGATAAAAGAGTTTTCAAAAACTACTTTTGAGCCTGCGAGGCTGTATCTGCATATTAGCTGACTGGTAGTGGATCGGGCTGCGCGCCGCAACGGTATATATGTTGGATCGGACTGCGTGCCGCAGTGTTTTCATAATATTGTGCTTGGTCTGCAGGAGCCCCTCCGGAGTCCGAACCCCCACAGTGAGCACGGGTACCCAAATTGGATCAGGATACGCGCCGTAGCGGTCATATCATGCATTGCATTGCATTTAGCTACATCTGGTAGCTGTTATACTATTTTGATGGTACTTGTTGGTACAGGTACAGTCGATATTGATATTGTGATAGGGTATTTGATTACAGCTTTACATAGTGCTTTATTGCGGATTTCTTATCTGCGATGTCTTACCCTTGTTTATTACCACTGAGTCTGGTAGTACTCATTTTACTCCCTGCACCTTTTGTGCAGATCCAGGTACCTCTCAGCAGTGATCTGAGTGGCTGTGCGAGGCGACATCTATGGGATATACGAGGTAGCTGCAGAGTCCGCAGGACCCGATATTCCTTCTTACTGTCTTGATTTTGTATTGACTTTTCTTTCCGCACTTGGTATCTTGTAAACCTTTATACACTCATGTTCAGCAGAGGCTCATGACTCTTGACCCTTGGTCTATGGGAGTTGAAGTATTATGGGACTTGGTTCCCCGTTTTCGTTATATGTATAGTTGTTGCTTCATGAATTAATATGCTTAAATGGGATAAAGAGAGCTTCTAGCTCCGTTGTTTATATTGATTGGTCAGGTTGGCTTAGCAATGTGCTGGGCGCCATCACGACCGGATTCGGGGTCGTGACATGAAACTAGTTAACTCTTATAATAGACCATAAAATTTCAATCTGGCTAGATCTGCAAGTCTTAAACTATGTCTTAAAAGCCATTGAACAATAATAACTAATATTGCGAAAACCAAGTCCAAAACACTACACTGGATTAATCTGAAATGGTTAATCCTTAACAAATAAGCATGCTAATCCTGCAAATCACTTCTAACACATAAATGAAATGAGTACCTCTAAAAAAAGGTTAAAATTGAAAAGAAAACTAGACCCAAATCTGGCTAAGTCTTAAAGACTTATAGAATAGTGGCCAGAAGTTAAATAAAGGTATAAAATGGAATACCCTGACCTTGAATAGGTCGGGTAATTAGTAATTTACAATAAGGGTATAAAAGGAATGAAAAATGGCATAATTGTAGATTTAATAGTCTCTGAGGACAATTCAGATATTTAGGCCTAGTATTTCTACAATATTGCACAAAACAAAGGGTATAATAGACCCAATAAAATGGCATATGAGGGAGCTGCCGATGCTAAGCCCAATTGAGCGAAAACTGCCAAACCCACCACCCAGAAACCTTGACCAATCAGTCTGATGTGAATATTGTTCCAGGGCGCCGGGACATGATACTGAAAAATGTTGGCACTTGAAATCCGCCATACAAGACCTCATTGATACTAGGAGGATCGAGGTGCAGGCTCCAGAAACTCCTAATATTACACAGAACCCATTGCCAGCCCATCATGAGACGCACATGATAGAGTTGGAACAGGGAGAGAGCAGTAAGAAACTGTCCCAATCAGTGATGATGATAAAAGCCAATAGCAAAGCGGAAAGAGAGGTTGAGAAAGAGAAAGCTACAGCCGAGTTTCCAATAAAGAAGCCACCAGTGTTTGAGGCTATGAAAATAGTAGTGCATGGCGCTAAGCCATTGTTGACAGTGAAGGGAGCGTACGTGGAACATGTAGTCATTAAACCGGTGGTGCAAATGCCAGTTGTAGACACTAAAGCCATACCGTGGAACCATAACAAAGTCACAGTGACGTACAAGGGGAAGGATGTTACAAGAGAAGTCAATGAAACACATGGCCTAACTCATTCCGGGCGATGCTTTGCCCCGGAAGTGTTGAGGAAAACAAAAGTGGTGAAGGAGAATCCTAATCATGTGAAGAAAGCGGTTACTGAAGAAGAATCATAAGAGTTTTTGAAAAAGATGAAAGCTCAAGACTATTCAATAGTAGAGCAGTTGAGAAAGACGTCTGCGCAGATTTCATTGCTATCATTGTTAATTCATTGTGAAGAGCACAGGAAGGCGTTAATGAAAATTCTGAACGAAGCAGATGTACCCGAGAAAATCTCAGTCTGCCATCTTGAGAAAATCATGAATAAAATCTTTGAGACGAACAAGATAACATTCTCAGATAATGAATTGCCACTTGATGGGACGCGCACAACAAAGCACTATATCT
>JASVEL010010241.1:0-100288 GCA_032618575.1 Nicotiana noctiflora
GATCCACTACTAGTCAGCTAATATGCAGATACAGCCTCGCAGGCTCAAAAGTAGTTTTTGAAAACTCTTTTTATCATTTTTTAGTTGGAAAACAAAAATATCAAGTTCCAGAGATTGGAATTAGCATAATAACAGAAATAGCTGCGGACTAGTAGTAAACTGGCATGTCTATATGATAAGACAATGATAACGATCCTCGCGGGATCCAATAACTGGCTCACAGCCCACAATATACTCAACCGTCCAAGAAGGAGGTTCAACGGCTCGAGAATAGCCAATAATACAGTATCAACAGGTCGGACTAATATATAGTCTCCAGTTCATGATCGACCCCGCACTCTCGAGAGTGTGCGTGTCTCGCCGCTATACAGCGTCACAAAGTGGTATACCGGGGTTTCGAACCCGCTGGTCATCACCCACATCTATTACTCACCTCAATACAGCGCGACGACTATTCCGCAATGCCCTTGCCACGAGAATCAAGCTCCGCGCGCGTAGAATCTGATCAAATACGGTAGAAATACAACAAATTAGGCCAATGGGACGACACCCAATCAATACAACTCAATTTACATCAAAATTCCAAAGTTGTCAAAACCCGACTTTCGGTACGCTTGTCGAAAAATCACGAAAGTCACATATTCGGAACCCTCATCTCAATACGAGTCTAAGCATATCAATTTTACCAAGTTCGGACTCCATTTGCCCATTCAAAACCTTGATTTTCTAAAGTTCAAGTCTAGGGCTAAATCCTCCATAAATTACCCCAAATTCCTCCATTTTCATGATATAATTGCATAATATTACCAATACTAATCATAGTTTAAGTCCATAGTTGATTACCCGATGATTTCCCTTGAGTTTCTCTTCAAAATCGCCCAAATCGCCTCTAAAGCCGAGACCCAAATGTGTGAAATGTTTCTGAAAATTTTCTAACTTCTGATACACTTAACTCACAGCGATTTTCGCTTCTGCGGATAAAATTCTGCCCCTGCGGAACCGCTTCTGCGACCTTTTGGTCGCTTCTGCGAACCCGGGCCCTTTTGGCCATTTTCGCACCAGCGATCCAAGGACCGCTCCTACGCATCCGCTTCTGCGGAAATTAGTCCGCTTCTGCGGAATGATCCGCTTCTGCGACCAAGAGTCCGCTTCAGCGGACTCGCCTAAGCGATCAAACATCCGCTTCTGCGGATTTTCCCAAGACGGCTCAAAACCGCTTTTGCGATCGACCTCTCGCACCAGCGAAGCCGCCCCTGCGGACCAGGCTCCGCTTCAGCGGTCGGCTCCGCTTCTGTGCCTCGTTGTCCGCTCCTGCGAAGTCGCTCCTGCGCTCCCATTTCCGCAGGAGCGAAAACAACAGAAGCAGACTCAAAAACCTGCAATTTTCCACATTTTCTCCCGTTTAACCATCCGAAATCACCCCGAGGCCCCCGGGGCCCCAACGAAAACCACCAACATACCCCATAACATGATACGAACTTGTTCAAATCATAAAAACACCATCCTAAACATTAAAATCACCAATTACACACGGATTCAAGCCTAAATTCCTTCAAACATTCCGAATTACACAATCAATCAAAAACCCGACTAAACAACGTCCGAATGACCTAAAATTTTGCAGGCACATCCAAAATCACCTAACGGAGCTACTGCAACTGTCGGAATTCCATTCCGACCCCCGGATCAAAATCTCACCTACCGTTCGGATTTCGCCAAAATTCAACCTTAGCCAATTCAAGCCTATTTCTACACCGGGCCTCCAAATTAAATTCCGATCGCTCCCCTAAATCACAAATCACCTTCCGGAACTAACCGAATCATCAGAATCCGATTCCGAGCCCTCTAACCAAATAGTCAACTCCGGGTTGACTTTCCTTATTCAAGTCTCCTTCAAAAAGGCTATATGCCTCATTTTCAATCCAAATCACTCCTAAATCACCCGATAGACTCTAACACTGATATAAAATCATAAAAAATGCATTTACAACATAACGGGGTGGTAATTCTCGTGACGACGGGCCGGGTCGTCACACATGGGCTGCGGGTTCGATTCCCGGAGACCCAAACGTACTGAGAATGGGACTGTGGGTTCAATTCCCACAGGTCCTGGACTTGTTTTTATTGAGTTCGTTATTTGTTGTTAGCTAAATTGTAGACGGTTGTAGTAATCATTTTATTGTTGTTATTGCGGAAATTATTATCATTTAAACACTTTATTACTATTATTATCACTATATTATTGCTTCTCAGTAGGGCCCTGGCATTCCTCGTCACTACTCCATCGAGGTTAGGCTTGGCACTTACTGAGTACCGCCGTGGTGTACTCATGCTACTCTTCCGCACACTTTTGTTATGCAGATCCAGGTACAACAGGACAGGCTCATATCAGGTGATTCAACAGCGCCTTGGGAGACCTCGAGGTATGATCTGCTAAGTCCGCGGATCCGGAGGCCTTCCTTCTATTTTAGTAGTACCAGTTGACATTTTTCCTTCACCTCGTTGATAGATACTATTTACACATAGAGCCACAGTTGTATATTCTCTTTTAGTTTGTGTTACCGTGGGATTCCGGATCTTGGTAGTGTTTTATTCATTGTGTGATGGATGTATGTGCCAAGCGGCACGGATTACATATCTTTTTATGCCATTTTTCCGCTATTTCTTATTTAAGTGTTTATGGCTTGTATATTCCACAACGTGTTAGGCTTACCCAGTAGTGGGGACTGGGTGCCATCACGACATGTTCATGATTGGTGAACTAGGGTCGTGACAAGTTGGTATCGGAGCTCTAGGTTCATAGGAGTCACGGGACACAGACCGGTTACTTAGAGTCTCGCTGATCGATACGGAGACGTCCGTATTTATCTACGAGGGGCTATGTAACTCTGTTTAGGAAACTCTTCATTTCTTTTGGATTCCTTGTCGTGCGACATTCTTGGCATCAAAAATCTAAACTATCGCTTTCTATTCTCTCACGGATGGTGAGGAGACGAGCTACTCGCGATGATCGGGTACCCGCGCCCCCGTTGCCGCCGTCGAGGCCGGGGCCGAGGTAGAGGATGAGGACGCACCCGAGGTGCGGCCACAGCACCCGCGCGCGCCGCCACCGAGGTGCCACGGTAGACCAGGTTGGAGCGCAGGCACCGGTACACCGACTACGACCGCTACTACTCCAAAGCACTACAGGAGACCCCGGCTCAGCTCACGAGTATGTATACCACTTTAGCTCGAGCATGATTGCTTCCCCTCATTGCAGCCACATCTCAAGCCGGGGGAGGGGCCCGGACTCCGGCAGCCGTTACACCGGAGCAACGTGTGCCGGTGGGACGGGTTCCAGCGATGTTTTGGTTATGCCTCCCGCCGCCCCGGACACGGCCCGGAGGTGGACCGCACCGCCTCGAGGACGAGCAGCAGTAGATTGGAGAGATTCAAGAAATATGACCCTCCGTTGTTTAGTGGTTTGGCTTCGGATGATGCATTGGGTTTTCTAGAGGAGTGTCATCGTATTCTTCGTACTATGGGGATTGTGGAGACCAGCGGGGTTTCCTTCACTACTTTTCGGCTTCGTGGGGCCGCTTATGATTGGTGGCGCACGTATGAGCCGGATAGTCCGGAGGAGTCCGCTTCATTGACTTGGACGCAGTTTTCGGATCCGTTTTTGAGGGAGTTTGTTCTACGCAGCCTTAGGGATTCTTGGCGCTCGGAGTTTCGAGCGGCCGCGATAGGCTCCATGTCGGCATCGGAGTATGCTATCGGCTTCACCCGTCTAGCCGGGCATGCACCGGCTTTGGTAGCCACGGTTCGGGAGAGAGTGCAGAGATTTATTGAGGGCCTTGTTCCGCCTATCCGATCTAGTATGGCCAGAGAGCTTGAGACAGATATATCTTATCAGCAGGCAGCTAGCATTGCCAAGAGGATCGAGAGTATGCTCCCTAGAGAGCGGAGAGAGAGAGAGGCCAAGAGATCTCGTGATTCAGGCCATTTCTCTGGTTCCCGCACTTCATCAACCGGTCATTTTGGCAGGGGTTATTCCGGCCGACCGGTTCACTCAGCATTGCCCGCAGCCGGTAGTACTCCAGGTCTTCCCCAGCACCTCAGGAGCCTTATTATGCTCCCCCAGTTTCCGGTGCACCTCCTGCGCGGGGTCCTTCCGGGGGTCAGACTAGTGGGGGTGAGGCCGGTCAGGTCACGGCCACCGCGTCCTCCCGCAGCTTGTTTTGAGTGCGGGGATACTCGCAACCTGGTTAGGGAGTGCCCCGAGCGCAGGAGAGGAGCCCTCATCACTCATCACAGCATCCGCGTGGTTCTCGGGGCCGCCAGCTATCATTCCAGCCCCAGCCGCCACTCCACCTCGCCCGGCCGCCCGGGGCGGGGGTCAGGGTTCCACAGGCCGCCCTCGAGAGGGGGGACAGGCCAGATTCTATGTTATTCCCGATCGCACTGCGACTGTTGCATCTGATTCTGTTATCACAGGTATTATTCCGGTTAGTCACAGGGAGGCATCGGTTCTATTCGACCCCGGTTCCACTTTTTCATATGTGTCTTCTTACTTTGCTTCTCATTTGGGTGTGCCTCGGGATTCTTTGAGTGCCCCAATTTATGTTTCCACTCCGGTGGGTGATTCTTTGACTGTGGACCGTGTATATCGGTCGTGTTTGGTTACCATTTGTGATTTTGAGACCAGAGCGGATCTATTGCTGCTCGGGATGGTCGATTTTGATATTATTCTGGGCATGGACCGGTTGTCGCCCCATTATGCTATTCTTGATTGTCACGCCAAGACCGTGACGCTGGCTATGCCAGGCATTCTACGTATTGAGTGGAGTGGTACTCTAGATCACACCCCTAGCCGTGTTATTTCTTTTCTCAGAGCTCAGCGTATGGTTGAGAAGGGGTGTGCCTGCTTATCTAGCCTATGTGCGGGACGTCAGTATTGACACTCCCTCTATTGATTCTGTTCATGTGGTACGTGGCTTTGCTGGTGTATTTCAAGCTGATCTTTCGGGCATGCCGCCCGACAGAGATATTGACTTTGCTATTGACTTGTTGCCGGGCACTCAGCCCATGTCTATTCCACCGTACCGTATGGCTCCTCCTGAGTTGAAGGAGTTGAAGGATCAGTTACAGGAGTTATTGGGCAAGGGTTTCATTCGACCCAGTGTTTCGCCTTGGGGTGCTCCTGTATTGTTTGTGAAGAAAAAGGACGGTTCTATGCGTATGTGTATTGACTATCGTCGGCTGAACAAGGTTACAGTGAAGAACCGGTATCCTTTGCCCCGTATTGATGATTTATTTGACCAGCTACAGGGTGCACAGGTGTTTTCTAAGATTGATTTGCGCTCTGGGTATCACCAGCTGAAGATTCGGGAGCCAGATATCCCGAAGACTGCCTTCAGGACCCGGTATGGTCACTATGAGTTCCTCGTGATGTCTTTTGGGCTGACAAATGCCCCAGCAGCCTTTATGCATTTGATGCGCAGTGTGTTCAGGCCTTATCTGGACTCGTTCGTGATTGTTTTCATTGATGATATTCTAGTATATTCCCGGAGCCGGGAAGAGCACGAGCAACATTTGAGGATAGTGCTTCAAATTCTAAGGGAGAAGCAGCTTTATGCCAAGTTCTCTAAATGTGAATTCTGGTTGAGTTCAGTGGCATTTTTGGGCCACTTGGTGTCGAGTGATGGTATTCGAGTAGATCCGAGGAAGGTGGAGGCCGTGCAGAGTTGGCCCAGACCCTCCTCCGCTACTGAGATTCGCAGTTTCCTTAGTTTGGCGGGCTATTACCGTTGTTTCGTAGAGGGGTTCTCTTCGATTGCAGCACCTATGACTAGATTGACCCAAAAGGGTGCCCCTTTTCGGTGGACAGACGAGTGTGAGGCGAGCTTTCAGAAGCTCAAGACAGCTTTGACTTCGGCCCCTATATTGATGTTGCCTACAGGTTCGGGGTCCTATACCGTATATTGTGATGCCTCACGAGTTGGACTCGGTGCGGTATTGATGCAGGACGGTAGGGTGATTGCCTACGCGTCGAGACAACTGAAGGTGCATGAGAAGAATTACCCCGTTCATGATTTGGAGCTAGCTGCCATTGTTCACGCCTTGAAAATTTGGCGTCATTATTTATATGGGGTTCCTTGTGAGATCTACACCGATCACCGGAGCTTGCAGCACTTGCTTAAGCAGAAGGACCTGAATATGCGTTAGAGGAGATGGTTGGAGCTACTAAAGGACTATGATATTACTATTCTCTATCATCCGGGCAAGGCTAATGTGGTTGCCGATGCCTTGAGTCATCGGGCAGAGAGTTTGGGGAGTTTAGCATATCTACCAGTTTCAGAGAGGCCTATGGCGATGGATGTTCAGGCTCTAGCCAGGCAGTTTGTTAGATTGGATCTTTCGGAGCCCAGCCGGGTTCTAGCTTGTGTGGTTTCTCGGTCTTCTCTATTTGACCGCATCAGGGAGCGTCAGCTCGATGACCCTCATTTGCTTGTCCTTCAGGATAGAGTTCGGCGTGATGATGCTCGAGATGTTACCATCGGGGATGATGGAGTCATGAGGATGTAGGGGCGTATCTGTGTGCCTAATATGGATGATCTTCGAGAGCTGATTCTAGCAGAGGCCCATAGCTCGCGGTATTCTATCCATCCGGGAGCCGCGAAGATGTATCAGGACTTGAAACAACATTACTGGTGGAGGCGGATGAAGAGGGATATAGTTGATTATGTTTCTAGATGCCTCAACCGCCAGCAGGTGAAGTATGAGCATCAGCGTCCGGGTGGATTGATGCAGCAGATTGAGATTCCCGAGTGGAAATGGGAGCGCATTACCATGGACTTTGTATCTGGACTTCCACGGACGGTTAGGAAGTTTGATTCCATTTGGGTTATTGTGGATCGGCTGACCAAGTCCGCCCATTTCATACCGGTGAGTACTGCTTATTCATCGGAACGACTGGCGGAGATCTATATCAGGGAGATAGTTCGGCTGCATGGTATTCCAGTTTCCATCATTTCGGATAGAGGCACTCGGTTCACTTCACGGTTCTGGAGAGCCGTACAGCAGGAGTTAGGTACTCGGGTAGAGCTGAGCACAGCATTTCACCACCAGACTGATAGGCAGTTCGAGCGCACTATTCGGATTTTAGAGGATATGCTCCGTGCGTGCGTGATTGAGTTTGGAGGTTCATGGGATCACTTCTTGCCACTGGCGGAGTTTGCTTATAACAACAACTACCAGTCTAGTATTCAGATGGCACCGTACGAGGCCCTATATGGTAGGAGGTGCAGGTCTCCCGTGGGTTGGTTTGAGCCAGGCGAGGCCAGGTTGCTAGGTACTGATATGGTTCGGGAGGCTATGGACAAGGTCAAGGTGATTCAGGACAGACTTCGTGCAGCCCAGTCTAGACAGAAGAGTTATGCGGACAAGAAGGTTCGCGATGTGGCTTTTATGGTTGGTGAGCGGGTTCTACTTCGAGTCTCGCCCATGAATGGCGTTATGAGGTTTGGGTAGAAAGGAAAGCTGAGTCCTAGATTTATTGGCCCTTTTGAGATTTTGAGGCGTGTTGGGGAGGTTTCTTATGAGTTGGCCTTACCTCCCAGCCTAGCCGGAGTTCACCCCGTATTTTATGTCTCCATGCTCCGGAGATACCATGGTGACCCGTCGCATGTGTTGGATTTCACTTCTGTTCAGCTAGACAAGGATCCGTCTTATGTTGAGGAGCCGGTAGCCATTCTAGACAGGCAGGTCAGAAAGCTAAGGTCAAAGAACATCGCTTTGGTAAAGGTTCAGGCGGGGCCAGCCGGTCGAGGAGGCGACTTGGGATACTGAGCAGGATATGCGCAGCCAGTACCCTTATCTTTTCACTACTCCAGGTATGTTTGCTATGCTCATTCGAGGACGAACGAATCTTTTAAGTGTGGGAAGATGTAACGACCCGACCGGTCATTTTAGAAAATTTCGCCCCAATCCCCAATTTAACTATATCCCTAAGTTTATTTCTGCTATTGTGGTTTGCCGGGAGAGTCGGTTCTGAAATTTGGAGCATTTTGGGACACTTAGTCCCTAAATGAGAGCTTTAAAGCTAGAAAATGGTCCGCAGTCGGAACAGTGTTAAGACGATCTCGGAACGGAAATCCGATGGTTCCATTAGCTCCGTTAGGTGATTTCGGGGTTGGGAGCCCGTTCAGAATGTATTTTGGAGGTCTTTAGCTCAATTAGGCTTGAAATGCCGAAGGTTGAAATTTTGGCGAAATCCGAGCGATAGGTGAGATTTTGATCCGGGGGTCGGAATGGAATTCCGACAATTTCTGTAGCTTCGTTATGTGATTTTGGATATGTCCGCAAATTTTCAGGTCATTCGGACGTCGTTTGGTTGGGTTTTAGAGCGAATGTGCAATTCGGAAAGTTTTAAGAAATTTAGGCTTGAATTCGATGTGAATTATGGGTTTTGATGTTGTTAGACGTGTTTTTATGATTGGAATAAGTTCGTATCGTGTTTTGGAGTATGTTGGTGGTTTTCGTTGGGGTCCCGGGAGCCTCGGGATGAATTCGGACCATCAAGCGGGCATTTGGAACTTGGAAATTCTGCAGAAAATGCAGCAGCAGAGCAGCAGACTTTAAGCCTACGCGTTCGCGTGGCAATGGCCGCGTTCGCGTAGGCATGGTAGGGATAAGCATCGCGTTCGCGTCCCTTGAGTCGCGATCGCGTAGAAGGAAAAGAGGAAGCCCCGCGTTCGCGTCCCAGGTGTCGCGTACACGTAGAAGAAAAACGGGCGATTGGAAGGTTGTTCTTCGCGAATGCGTGGGAGTCGTCGCGTTCGCGTTGAGGAAGGGAAATTGTGCTTCGCGGACGCGTGGGGAGCGTCGCATTCGCGATAGGTAATTTTTGCAGGTCATCGCGAACGCGTGGGTTACTTCGCGTTCGCGTAGAAGAAGTTGGGCTGTTCATCGCGAACGCGTGAACAGTAACGCGAACGCGTAGAGTAATGGGGTATGGCAGTGAGTTTAATTACAGAACAGAACCAGTCGCGGGTTTCATACCCCAAAACGCCATTTTTGAGTTCTATAGAGAGAAACTCACGGGAATTGCTGGAAATTCATCGGGGATTCGCCGGAGGTAAGTTTTGTGGCTTAATTACATCATTTTAACATGAAATCCTTGGTTAAATTTCTGTAAATGGAAGATTAAAGGTGTGTTTGAGCCCTATGCCTAAATTGAAGAAAAACACTGATTTGAGTGGGCAAATGGAGTCTGATTTTCGTAAAATTTATATGCCTAGACTCGTATTGAGATAAGGAACCCGAATATATAATTTTTGTGATTTTTCGATAAACGTACCGGAAGTCAGGTTTTGGCAACTTGTGGGTTTTGGTGAATTTTGAGTTAATTTGATTGGGTAATGCCCAATTGGCCTATTTTGATGTGATTCTATTGATTTTTATCAGATTCTACACTTGTGGACGCCGACATTCGCGACAAGAGAGTTGTTTCATAGCGGTTTTGTACCGGAGTCGAGGTAAGTGGCTTGTCTAACCTCATGTGGGGGACTTTCACCCCTAGGATATTATGTGATACTTTAAATGCCTTGTACGCGAGGTGACGGGCGTGTACATGCGCTGGTTGTTGAACACGTACTTTCCTTAAAATGTTCAATGAGTGATATTCCTGTTGTTAACTGTTAAATTCGATATTTCTACCCGGTAGCAGTTAGAAAAACATGAATAGGTAGTATTTAACTGTCTAGTTGCCTAATTGTCTTACTTGAGTTTTCTTGGTAATCGCTGGGCTGTTTATCGGCGAAGTTATAGTTAGGCATATTATACTTCTTTCTGTGTATTTCTTTACTTGCTGTGTTTGTGGACTGCGGGTTCGATTCCCGGAGATCCTGAGATTCATTGAAATGTGGACTGCGGGTTCGATTCCCGGAGATCCTGAGATTTATTGAGATGTGGACTACGGGTTCGATACCCGAGATCCAGAGTTATTGGTAGGGACTACGGGTTCGATTCCCGAGATCCTGAGTTATTGGTAGGGACTACGGGTTTGATTCCCGAGATCCTGAGTTATTGAAATGTGGACTACAGGTTAGATTCCCGAGATCCTGAATTATTGGTAAGGACTGCGGGTTCGATTCCCGGAGATCCTGAGTTATTGAGATATTATTGAAACATGGGCAGCGGGTTCGATTCCCGGAGACCCAGGGGTGCTGTTAATGGGACTGTGGGTTCAATTCCCACAGGTCCCGGACTTGTTTTTATTGAGTTGGTTATTTGTTGTTAGCTAAATTGTAGACGGTTGTAGTAATCATTCTATTGTTGTTATTGCGGAAATTATTATCATTTAAACTGTTTATTATTGTTATTATCACTATATTATTGCTTCTCAGTAGGGCCCTGACCTTCCTCGTCACTACTCCATCGAGGTTAGGCTTGGCACTTACCGAGTACCGCCGTGGTGTACTCATGCTACTCTTCTGCACACTTTTGTTGTGCAGATCCAGGTACATCAGAGCAGGCTCGTGCTAGGTGATTTTCGCAGCTTTCTGGGAGACCTCGAGGTATGATCTGCTACGTACGTGGATCCGGAGGCTTTTCCTTCTATTCTAGTAGTACCAGTTGACATTTTTCCTTCACCTCGTTGATAGATACTATTTACACACAGAGCCACAGTTGTATATTCTCTTTTAGTTTGTGTTACTGTGGGATTCCGGATCTTGGTAGTGTTTTATTCATTGTGTGACGGATGTATGTGCCAAGCGGCACGGATTACATATCTTTTTATGCCATTTTTTCGCTGTTTCTTATTTAAGTGTTTATGGCTTGTATATTCCGCAACGTGTTAGGCTTACCTAGTCATGGGGACTGGGTGCCATCACGACATGTTCATGATTGGTGAACTAGGGTCATGACATTCACCAGCTCAAGAATAGCCAATAACACAGTATAATATCAACAGGTCGGACTAAGCCATAGTCCCCAATCACAATCGACCCCGCACTCACAGGAGAGTACGTGTCTCGCTGCTATACAGCGTCACAAAGTGGTATACCGGGGTTTCAAACCCGCTGGTCATCGCCCACATTCATTACACACCTCGACTCGGCTAGACGACTAATCCGCGATGCCCTTTCCACGAGAATCAACCTCCACAGGCGTAGAATCAAATCGAATCTAGTAGAAATACATCAAAATAGGCCAATGCGATGTTACCCAGTCAAAACAATTCAAATTACACCAAAAACTACAAAGTTGCAAAAACTCGACTTTCGGTACGCTTTTAAAAAACTAGGAAAGTCACATATTCGGAATCCTCATCTCAACACGAGTCTATGCATGTAAAATTTACCAAAATCGGACTCCATTTGCCCATTCAAATAATTGATTTTCCATAATTTAGTCCTAGGGTGAAAACCTCCATTAATACACCCCTAATTCCTCAATTTTCAGTCAAAAACACCATAATTTAGCAAGGAAATGACATAATTTAGGTCCATGAATGATTACCCGAAGAATCCCTTTGATTTCTCTGAAAATCACCCCTTAATCGCCTCTTAGATGGTGCCTTATCGTTTTAAGACTGTTATGAAATTTTAGCCTTCTGATTCTTAATAACTGACGCGATTTCAGCTTCTGCGGACATAATCTCGCACATGCAAGTCAGCATCTGCAACCAATTGGTCGCTTCTGCGATCCAGCTCTAAGCCGGCCCATTTCGCACCTGCGGCCCAGGTCTCGCGCCTGCGAGACCGCCTCTGCAAACTCCACTCTGCACCTGCGATCTTTCCCCAGTCGCCTGCCTTCCGCTTCTGCGACTTCTGACTCGTAGAAGCGAGTTCGCACCTGTGCTGCCCCTTCTGCTTCTGTGGAACCACCTGTCCAAGCCCCTTTTTGCATCTGCGAGCTAGCCTCCACTCCAGCGATTCCACTTCTGCGGTTCCCAATCCACAGCAGCGGAAATGCTGCTGCAGTTTATGATAGCAGTTCCCAAACTCCAAATTAAGCTCCAGAACTCATCCCGACCCCTGGGACCTCAACCAAAAATACAATTCCACTCAAAATCACCATACAAACTTGTTGAAATCATAAAAACACGCCCTTAAACACAGAAATCATTGAATTATAGTGGATTCAAGCCTAAGATTCAACTCAAACTTCCAAAACCAACATTCAATCAAAAACCCGACCAAACGACGTCCGCATGACCTGAAAATTTGCAGACATAACCAAAATCACATAACGAAGCTACTGGAATTGCCGGAAGTCCATTTCGACTCCCGGATCAAAATCTCACCTACCATTCGGATATCACCAAAATTCAACCTTAGACAATTCAAGCCTATTTCTACACCGGACCTCCAAATTCAATTCAGATCGCTCCCCTAAGTCACAAATCACCTCCCGGAACTAACCAAATCATCAAAATCCGATTCTGAACCCTCTAACTAAATAGTCAACTCCGGGTTGACTTTTTATATTCAAGCTTCCTTCCAAAAGGCTATTTGCCTCATTTTCAACCAGAATCACTACTAACTCACCCGATAGACTCTAACACCGATATAAAAGCATGAAACATACAAATAAAAGGTAACGGGGTGGTGATTCCCGTGACGACGGTCCGGGTCGTCACATTCTCCCCCAGTTAAGCAAACGCTCGTCCTCGAGCGGGTCAGGAAACATACCTGAAGACTTAAATAAGTGAGGATATCTGCTCCGTATCTCCTGCTCGATCTCCCAAGTGGCCTTCTCCATGGGTCGACCTCTCCACTGAACCTTAACTGATGCAATATCCTTGGATCTCAACCTCCCCACATGACGACTCAATATAGCTATATGCTCCACATCATAAGTCAAGTCATCATCAAGCTGAATAGTGCTAAAGTCCAACACATGCGCTGGGTCACCAACATACTTTCAGATCATGGATACGTGAAACACTAGATGAACTCCTGATAGATTGGGTGGCGAAGCAAGCATATACGCCAACTCTCCAATCCTCCATAGGATCTCAAAAGGGCCAATGAATCTCGGACTGAGATTTCCTTTCTTCCCAAATCTCATGACGCCTTTCATCCGCGAAACCTTCAGTAAGTCTTTCTCACCCATAGAATAAGACACATCTCGAACCTTCCGGTCCGCATAACTCTTCTGGCGCGACTGAGCTGTGCAAACTCTCTCATGAATAACCTTCACCCTATCCAAAGCATCCTGGACTAACTCTGTCCCTAATAACCTTGCCTCACCGAGCTCAAACCAGCCAACCTCATATGGCGCCATCTGAATACTGGATTGGTAGCTGTTGTTATAGGCAAACTCTGCAAGAGGCAAATAATCAGCCCATAAACCACAAAAGTCAATAACACAAGCTCTCAACATATCTTCCAAGATCTGAATGGTACGATCGGACTGTCCGTCCGTCTGAGGATGGAATGTAGTACTCAACTCAACCTGCGAGCCCAACTCACACTAAAATGTCCTCCAGAACTGTGAAGTAAACTGAGTACCTCTGTCCGATGTGATAGAAACTGGGACTCCATGCAATCTAACGATCTCCCGAATGAATATCTCAGCTAACTACTCCAAGGAGTACGTAGTACACACAGGAATGAAATGAGCTGACTTGGTCAGCCTATCCACAATCACCCAAACAGAATCAAACTTCCTCGCTGTCTGAGGGAGTTCACTAACAAGTCCATAGTGACCCTTTCCCACTTCCACTCATGAATATCAATGCGCTGAAATACGCCACCGGGCCTCTGATGCTCATACTTAACCTGCTGACAGTTGAGGCACCGTGCTACATGTCTAACAATGTCCATCTTCATCTTTCTCCACCAATAATGCTATTTCATGTCTTGGTACATCTTCGCAGCTCCTGGATGAATGGAATACCGCGACCTATGGGCCTCCTCCAGAATCAACTCAGGAAGACCATCAAAATTGGGCACACATATCCGGCCCTGCATCCTCAATACACCGTCACTATCAATGGTGACATCTCTAGCATCATCATGCTGAACTTTGTCCTTAAGGACAACCAAGTGTGGATCATCATACTGGCGTTCACGAATATGATCATATAGAGAAGACCGAGATACAACACAAGCTAACACCCTGCTGGGCTCGGATATGTCTAACCTCACTAGCCGATTGGCTAGCGCCTGAACATCATAAGCAAATGATCTCTCCTCAGCTGGAATATATTCCAAGTTGCCCATATTGACCGCTTTCCAACTCAAAGCATCGGCCACCATATTGGCCTTCCCCGGATGATATAGAATAGTAATGTCATAATCCTTGAGCAACTCAAGCCATCTCCGCTGTCTCAAATTAAGATCCCTATGTTTGAACAAATGCTAGAGACTACGATGATCGGTATACACCTCACAGGACACGCCGTACAAATAGTGCCTCCAAATCTTCAAGGCATGAACTATGGCAGCTAACTCCAAATCATGAATAGGGTAGTTCTTCTCATGAGGCTTCAACTGCCGAGAAGCATAAGCAATCAATCTACCCTCCTGCATCAATACACAACCTATCCCCACTCTCGAGGCATCACAATATACAGTATATGAACCTGAAGCTGATGGCAACACTAATATTGGAGCTATGGTCAAAGCTGTCTTGAGCTTCTGAAAGCTCTTCTCGAACTAATCCGACCACACGAATGGTGAACCCTTCTGAGTCAACTTAGTCAAAGGAGAAGCAATGGATGAAAATCCCTGAACAAACCGGCGATAATATCCCGCCAAGCCAAGAAAACTCCTGATCTCTGTAGCTGAGGACGGTCTTGGCCAACTCTGCACCGCCTCTATCTTCTTCGGATCAACTTGAATACCATCACGAGACACCACATGACCCATAAATGCTACTGACTTGAGCCAAAACTTGCACTTGGAGAATTTAGCATATAGCTTCTCCTCTCTCAATCTCTGCAACACAATACTCAAATACTGAGCATGCTCCTCCCGACTACGGGAGTAGACTAGAATGTCATCAATGAACACAATCACAAATGAATCCAAATAAGGCCTGAACACGCTGTTCATCAGATGCATGAATGCTGCTGGGGCATTGGTCAGCCCAAAAGACATCACAAGGAACTCATAGTGGCCATATCTATTCCTGAATGCAGTCTTCATAATATCAGAGTCCATGATCTTCAGCTGATGATAGCCTGAACGAAGATCAATCTTTGAAAACACTCTCGCACCCTGTAACTGATCAAATAAATCATCAATGTGCGGTAGAGGGTACTTGTTCTTCACTGTTACCGTGTTCAATTGTCTATAATCAATACATATCCGCATGGAACCATCTTTATTCTTAACAAATAACACCGGTGCACCCCACGGGGACACACTAGGGCGAATGAATCCCTTATCCAAAAGCTCCTGAAGATGTTCTTTCAATTCCTTCAACACAGATGGTGCTATCCAATAAGGAGGAATAGAAATGGGCTGAGTGCCCGGCACCAAGTCAATGCCAAATTCAATATCCTTGTCCGGCGGCGTACCCGGCAGGTCTTAGGGGAATACATTTGGAAAGTCCCTCACAATAGGTACAGAATCAATGCTTGGAGACTCAGCTCCCACATCCCTCACAAATGCTAAATACGACAAACACCCCTTTTCAACCATTCTCTAATCCTTTAAAAATGAAATAACACGGCTAGGGACGAAATCGGTCGAACCCCGCAACTCTATCTGAGGAATACCGGGGATAGCCAACGTAACTGTCTTAGCATGACATTCCAATATAGCATGGTACGGAGATAGCTAGTCCATACCCAATATCACATCAAAGTCCACCATCCCTAACAATAACAGATCCGCCTGGGTCTCCAGACTCCCAATAGAAATAGCACAAGATATATAGACATGATCCACAACAATCGTACCACCTACGGGGGTGGATACATGAACAGGCAAATAAAGACTACCACGGGTCGCACCCAAGTGATGTGCAAAATAAGAAGACACGTACAAATATGTGGAACCTAGATCAAATAGAACAGAGGCATATCTGTGACAGACAGAAATGATACCTGTAATCACTGCATAGGAGGCAACTGCATCACGCCTGTCAGGAAGTGCATAGAATCGTGCCTGGCCTCCACTGGATCGCTCATCGCATCTGGGGCGACTACGAGAAGACTCACCTCCACCTCTACTAGCTTGATATGGTGCTGAAGAGGAGGGCTGATCCCTCTGCTGGGCCCTGTCTCTACGAAGTCGAGGGCACTGACTCCTTATGTGGCCAAACTTGTCACACTCAAAATAGCTACCTGGTGCTGGAGAAGGGGACTGAAGGGAACCCCTTAGGGCAGACGAACCCTGGGCTGAATAAGTAGTAGGTGCTGCACTCTGGGCTGGGAGGGCACTAAGTGAAGACTGGCCCTACTGGAATCCCTATCGACCATGACCAGAAGAAGCTCTGCTCTGCACAGGGCGGCCTCAATGAGAAGGTCTAGACAAGCGACCTCTGCCCTGGTGAAAAAGCCCTCTAGATGGAGCACCACTGAAGCTACCAGAACCACGAGGCCTCTTGGCCTCCCTCTCCTTCCGCTCTCGGAGACGATTTGCCTCAATGGAGCGTGTCATATCCACAACCTGCTCAAATGATGATGATAGAACTCTCTCTCTGGTCATAAGAATGCGAATGGTGTAGTTGAGGCCATCAATGAACCTCCTAATCCTCTCCCTATCAGTCGGGATAATCCATGTGGCATGCCTAGCCAACTGTGTATATTTCAGCTCATACTGTGTCACTGATATGTTGCCCTGTACCAACCACTCAAACTGGCGACGAAGCTCCTCACAACGGGACTGAGGTACATACTTCTCCATAAAGAGAGTAGAACAATGCTGCCAGGTAAGAGGTGCTGCTCCCGCAGGCCTACGCCTCTCAAACTCCTCCCACCAATCGAACGCTGGACCAGTAAACTGAAAAGTAGTAAATGAAACTCCGCAGGACTCAAGAATACCAGCTGTACGTAGCATCCTCTAGCACTTATCCAAGAAACCCTGGGCATCCTCGCCCTCAGTACCGCTGAAATGAGGTGGTTGGAGTCTACCAAATCTCTCTAGATGACGTTGCTCGTCATCGAGCATAACCTGAACCACATGCTCTAGAGCTGGTGCAGCTCGAGGAACAACTGGTGCAACCACCTGAACTGGGACTGCCTCCGGCATCTGAACCCTCCGAACCACCTGCTCAGGTGTGCGAGCTGTTGGGGTCTGCTGACCACCACCTATCTAAAATTTCGCTGCAGTACCGGTAGCTGATACTACCTGAGCCAATCCGGAACACACTGATAATATCTGGGCCAGAGTCTCCTGAAGACTAGGAATAGCAATAGACACTATCTGGGCCTGAGCTGGGGCTGCTGGAACATCAACCACTGGGGGCTACCCCCGAATAGGTACAACGGGCAGGTTAGCTGGCACTGCCTCAGCTTCCTTACCTCTACCTCTACCACGACCGCGCCCATGGCCTCTAGTAGGTGGCAATGGTGGTCGTCCACCTCGTCCGGAAGCTCGAGTTCTCACCATCTACGAGAGAATTGAATATACAAGTTTAGTTCTCAAAACAACAAGATCGCATGACAGAGTTCAAGAAATGTGAAGTGTTTCCTAAAGGTTCGCAGCTGCCCAAGGATAAGTACAGGGGTCCCCATACCGATCCACAAGACTCTATCAATCCGTTCAAGACTCATGAGACCGAGTAACCTAGGCTCTGATACCAACTTGTCACAACCCCAAACCCGGTCGTGATGGCACCCAGCACACTGCTAGGCCTGCCCGACCAATCAACAGAGTTCGCGGAGCTATTAGCTCGCTTTTAACCATTTTAGGGATAAACAATGATAGAACAACAGTAGAGAAATAACCAAGTACGGGGATCACGTCCCAAAATAATAACAACTCCCCAAAGACCAAGGGGTCAAGAGTCAAGAGCCTCTAAAGATTATACAAGTGCAATAGTGTCAACATCGGTACTCAAGTGCAGAAGTAGATAAAAACATGAAATAAAGAAAGCTGGAAGGAAGTCAGGTCTTGCGGACGCGGCAACTACCTTAACTCTCTAGAAATATAACTCCGAGCGGCTACTGGATCAGGGCTGCTGTGACGTGCCTGGATATGCACACAAGGTGCAGGGAGTAAAATGAGTACTTCCAGACTCAGTGGTAATGAACAGGGGTAAGATAGTGAATGGTAAGAAATCAGAATATAGCGCTATGTAAAGCTATAATCAAATACCCTGCAACAGTATCAATATCAATAGTATCTGTACAAGCAAGAACCAGCAAAACAATATAACAACTATCAAATGTTGCTAAATGCAATGCAATGCATGAAATGACCGCTACGACGCGTAGCCCGATCCAATTTGGGTACCCGTGCTCATTGTGGGGGTTTAGACTCCGGAGGGGCTCCTACAGCCCAAGCACAATATCATGAATACGCTGCGGCGTGCAGCCCGATCCACTATCAGTCAGCTAATATGCAAATGCAGCCTCACAGGCTCAAAAGTAGATTTGAAAACTCTTTTTATCATTTTTCATTAGAAACAGTATATCAGAGGTTCCAGAGTTTGAAAATAACATAATGACAATAATAGCTCAAGACTGGTAGTAAAATAACATGTCAATATCATAGAAACAATAATAACGATCCTCGCAGGATCCCAATAACTGGCTCACAGCCCATAAATGTACACAACCATCCAAGAAGGAGGTTCACCGGCTCAAAAATATCCAATAACATAGTATAATATCAACAGGACGGACTAAGCCATAGTCCCCAATCACAATCGACCCCGCACTCATAGGAGAGTACGTGTCTCGCCGCTATACAGCATCACAAAGTGGTATACTGGGGTTTTGAACCCGCTGGTCATCACCCACATCCATTACTCACCTCGACTCGGCTCGACGACTAATCCTGCGATGCCCTTACCACGAGAATCAACCTCCACAGGAATAGAATCTGGTCAAATGTAGTACAAATACATCAAAATAGGCCAATGGGATGTTACCCAGTCAAAACAATTCAAATTACACCAAAGACTACAATGTTGCCAAAAGTCGACTTTCGGTACGCTTGTCGAAAAATTATGAAAGTCACATATTCGGAATCCTCATCATAACACGAGTCTATGCATATAAAATTTATCAAAATCGGACTCCATTTGCCCATTCAAATCATTAATTTTCCATAATTTTGGCCTAGGGTGAAAACCTCCATTAATACACCCCTAATTCCTCCATTTTCACTGAACAACACCATAATTTAGCAAGGAAATGACATAATTTAGGTCCATCAATGATTACCTGAAGAATCCCTTTGATTTCTCTGAAAATCACCCCTTAATCGCCTCTTAGATGCTGCCTTAGCATTTTAAGACTGTTCTGAAAATTTAGCCTTCTGATTTTTAATAACTGACGCGATTTCTGCTTCTGCGGACATAATGTCACGACCCCAAATCTGGTCGTGATGGCGCCCAGCACATTGCTAAGCCAGCCTGACCAATTAATAACAATAACGGAGCTAGAAGCTCTCTTTAACCCATTTAAGCAAATTAATTCAAGAAATAACAGCGATGCTTGTAACGAAAACGGGGAACCAAGTCCCATAATACATCAACTCCCATAGACCAAGGGTCAAGAGTCATGAGCCTCTACTGAACATGAGTGTATAAAGGTTTACAAAATACCAAGTGCGGAAAGAAATGTCAATACAAAATCAAAAGACAGTAGGAAGGAATATCGGGTCCTGCGGACTCTGCAGCTACCTCGTATATCCCACGGATGTCGCCTCGTACCGCTACTGGATCACTGCTGAGAGGTACCTGGATCTGCACACAAGGTGCAGGGAGTAAAATGAGTACTGCCAGACTCAGTGGTAATAAACAAGGGTAAGACAGCGCAGATAAGAATTCCACGATAAAGCACTATGTAAAGCTATAATCAGCTACCCTGTTATAGAATCAATCTTCACTGTACCTGTACCAACAAATACCAATAAATAGCATAACAGCTAGCGGATGTAGCTAAATGCAATGCAATGCATGATATGACCGCTACGGCGCGTAGCCCGACTCCAATTTTGGGTACCCGTGCTCACTGTGGGGGTTCAGACTCCGGAGGGGCTCCTACAGCCCAAGCACATCTCATAGAGATATTCCTGCGGCGTGCGGTCCGATCCAACATATATCTCTCGCTGCGGCGCGCAGCCCGATCCACTACTAGTCAGCTAATATGCAGATACAGCCTCGCAGGCTCAAAAATAGTTTTTGAAAACTCTTTTATCATTTTTCAGTTGGAAAACAATAATATCAAGTTCCAGAGATTGGAATTAGCATAATAACAAAAATAGCTGCGGACTAGTAGTAAACTAGCATGTCTATATGATAAGACAATGATAACGATCCTCGCGGGATCCAATAACCTGGCTCACGGCCCACATGTATACTCAACCGCCCAAGAATGGGGTTCAACGGCTCAAGAGTGGCCATTATCACAATATATATATATGCAACCATCCGAGAAGGAGGTTCGACGGCTCTAGAATAGCCAATAATACAGTATCAACAGGTTGGACTAATATATAGTCTCTAGTTCATGATCGACCCCGCACTCTCAAGAGTGTGCGTGTCTCGCCGCTATACAGCGTCACAAAGTGGTATACCGGGGTTTCGAACCCGCTGGTCATCACCCACATGTATTACTCACCTCAATACGGCGCGAAGACTACTCCGCAATGCCCTTGCCACGAGAATCAAGCTCCGCACGCGTAGAATCTGATCAAATACAATAATTATATCAATTACGGGTCAAAGAATCATAACCCACTTCAATTTATATGAAATTCGCATAATTACACTAAGTTGGTAAAACCCGACCCCGGGCCCCACTGCTCGGAAAATTCCGAAATTAGCACCAACGCGATCCTTATCTCGCCACGAGTCCGTGCATACAAAATTTATCGAAATCGGAGTTCAAATGGCCTCCCAAATCCAAAAATCCCGTTTTCAAAACTTAGGCCACATTTCTTCAAGATTTCAACCCAATTTCATGAAGATTGATGTTAATACTACCATAAATTGATGTTTTTGAGTCAAGAATCTTACCTCCGACGATACCCGATGACTTCTCGGTGATTTCCTCGAGTTTTCTTCTCTCTAGGGCTTGAAATTGAGTTTTGGGGGTGTAAACCCGTAACTCTCTGTTTCTGGACTTAAGTTCACTGCCAGAACAGGTTCTTCTACGCGATCGCGATCTTCCTCACGCGATCGCGATGCTCAAATTCACGGCCTCACGCGATCGCGACTTACTTCACGCGATCGCGAAGCACAGTCACCCTGCCTCACGCGATCGCATCCTTCACTCCCGCGATCGCGTAGCATATTTCTCCTGGACCCCTTTCTTCTTCTACGCGATCGCGTATATTGGCCTGCGATCGCGATCAACACCCGATCAATTCTACGCGATCGCGACTCTTACCCTGCGATCGCGATGCCTTATCTCCCCACTCTACGCGATCGCATCCCCATCCCCGCGATCGCGAAGAGCAATTGACTGCTGAGGTTATGACAGCAACCAGATTTTTCTCTTTTCTTTCAACAATGGTCCGTTTGGACCCCCGAATTCATCCCGAGACTCCCGGGACCCCAACGAAAACCACCAACATACTCCAAAACATGATACGAACTTATTCCAACCATAAAAACATCATACTAAACATCAAAATCACCAATTACACACGGATTCAAGCCTAAATTTCTTAAAACTTTCCGAATTACACATTCGATCAAAAACCCGACCAAACGATGTCCGAATGACCTGAAATTTTGCAGGCACATCCAAAATCACCTAACGGAGCTACAGAAATTGTCGGAATTCCATTCCGACCCCCGGATCAAAATATCACCTACCATCCGGTTATCGCCAAAATTCAACATTCGCCAATTCAAGCTTAAAGCTACACCGGACCTCCGAATTCAATTCCGATTGTTCTCCTAAGTCATAAATGATCCCCCGGAACTAGTCGAATCATCAGAATCTGGTTCCGAGCACTCTAACTCAATAGTCAACTCTTGGTTGACTTTTCATATTCAAGTTTTCTTCAAACATGTTATTTGTTTCATTTTCAACCCAAATCACTCCTAACTCACCCGATATACTCTAATACTATTTTAAAAGCATAATATATGTAAATGCAAGGTAACGGGGTGGTAATTCCCGTAACGACGGGCCGGGTCGTTACATTCTCCCCAACTTAAACAAACGCTCGTCCGCGAGCGGGTTAAGAAACATACCCGGAGCATCAAATAAGTGTGGATATCTGCTCCGCATTTCCTGCTCGGTCTCCCAAGTTGCTTCCTCCACAGGACGACCTCTCCACTGCACTTTCACTGAAGCTATATCCTTGGATCTCAGCTTACGAACCTGTCGACCCAAAATGGCTACTGGTTCCACATCATAAGTCAAATCCTCATCTAGCTGTATCGTGCCGAAGTCCAACACATGAGACGGGTCTCCGACATACTTCCGGAGCATAGATACATGGAACACCGGGTGAACTCCCGACAAACGGGGTGGCAAAGCAAGCATATAAGCCACCTCCCCAACTTTCCTAAGCACCTCAAAAGGTCCAATGAACCTTGGGCTCAATTTTCCTTTCTTTCCAAATCTCATAACACCCTTCATAGGCGAAACTTTCAACAACACCTTCTCACCTACTGAATAAGACACATCTCGGACCTTTCGGTCTGCATAACTCTTCTGACGCGACTGAGCTGTGCGAAGTCTCTCCTGAATCACCTTCACCTTATCTAAGGCATCTTGGACTAACTCTGTCCCTAACAACCTAGCCTCGCCGGGCTCGAACCAACCAACCGGAGACCTACATCGCCTCCCATATAAAGCTTCATACGGCGCCATCTGAATGCTGGACTGATAGCTATTATTATAAGCAAACTCCGCCAAAGGCAAATAATCAGCCCATGAACCACCAAAATCAATGACACAAGCACGCAACATGTCCTCCAATATCTGAATAGTACGCTCAGACTGCCCATCCGTCTGTGGATGAAATGCTGTGCTCAACTCTACCTGTGACCCCAACTCTCGCTGAAATGTCCTCCAGAACTGAGATGTGAACTGGGTACCTCTGTCCGATATAATGGAAATAGGAACTCCATGCAATCTCACTATCTCACGGATGAATATCTCCTGCCAACCGCTCCGAGGTATAGGTAGTACACACTGGGATGAAGTGAGCTGACTTAGTCAACCTATCCACAATCACCCAAACCGAATCAAACTTCCTCGCTGTCCGAGGGAGTCCACTAACAAAGTCCATAGTTATTCTCTCCCATTTCCACTCAGGAATAACAATGCGCTGAAATACACCACCGGGCCTCTGGTGCTCGTACTTAACCTGCCGACAGTTGAGGCACCGTGCTACATGTCTAACAATGTCCATCTTCATCTTTCTCCACCAATAGTGCCGTTTCAAATCTTGATACATCTTAGCGGCTCCTGGATGGATAGAATACCGCGAGCTATGGGCCTCCTCCAGAATCAACTCACGAAGGCCATCAACATTGGGCACACATATCCGGCCCCGCATCCTCAATACGCCGTCACTATCAATGGTGACATCTCTAGCATCATCATGCTGAACTCTGTCCCTAAGGACAGCCAAATGTGGATCATCATACCGGCGCTCACGAATACGATCATATAGAGATGACCGAGATACAACACAAGCCAATACCCTGCTGGGCTCCGAAATATCTAACCTCACTAGCCGATTGGCTAGCACTTGAACATCATAAGCAAATGGCCTCTCCTCAGCTGGAATATTTGCCAAGCTCCCCATACTGACCGCCTTCCGGCTCAAAGCATCGGCCACCACATTGGCCTTACTCGGATGATATAATATAGTAATGTCATAATCCTTCAGCAACTCTAGCCATCTCCGCTGTCTCAAATTAAGGTCTTTCTGTTTGAACAAGTGCTGGAGACTACGATGGTCGGTATACACCTCACAAGACACACCGTACAAGTAGTGCCTCCAAATCTTCAAGGCATGAACAATGGCGGCTAGCTCCAAGTCATGAACAGGATAGTTCTTCTCATGCGGCTTCAACTGCCGAGAAGCATAAGCAATTACCTTTCCTTCCCGCATCAACACACAACCTATCCCCACTCTCGAGGCATCACAATAAACGGTATATGAACCTGAAGCTGATGGCAATACTAACACTGGAGCTGTGGTCAAAGCTGTCTTGAGCTTCTGAAAGCTCTCCTCGCACTCATCCGACCACATGAATGGTGCGCCCTTCTGGGTCAATTTAGTCAATGAAGAAGCAATGGATGAAAATCCCTGAACAAACCGGCGATAATACCCCGCCAAGCCAAGAAAACTCCTGATTTCTGTAGCCGAGGACGGTCTAGGCCAACTCTACACCGCCTCTATCTTTTTCTGATCAACCCGAATACCATCACGAGACACCACATGTCCCAAAAATGCTACGGACTCGAGCCAAAACTCGCACTTGGAGAATTTAGCATATAGCTTCTCCTCCCTCAATCTCTGCAACACAATACTCAAATGCTGAGCATGCTCCTCCTGGCTACGGGAGTAGACTAGAATGTCATCAATGAACACAATCACAAATAAATCCAAATAAGGCCTGAACACACTGTTCATCAGATGCATAAATGCTGCTGGGGCGTTGGTCAGCCCAAACGACATCACAAGGAACTCATAATGACCATATCGGGTCCAGAATGCAGTCTTCATAATGTCAGACTCTCTAATCTTCAGCTGATGGTAGCCTGAACGAAGATCAATCTTCGAGAACACCCTAGCTCCCCGGAGCTGATCAAATAAATCATCAATACGAGGCAGAGGATACTTATTCTTCACTGTTACTTTGTTTAGCTGCCTATAGTCAATACACATCCTCATAGATCCGTCCTTCTTCTTAACAAACAGGACTGGTGCACCCCACGGCGACACACTCGGCCGAATGAACCCCTTATCTAGGAGTTCCTGGAGCTGCTCCTTCAATTCCTTCAACTCAGCTGGTGCCATCCGATACGGAGGAATAGAAATAGGCTGAGTGCCCGGCACCAAATCGATACCAAAATCAATATCCCTGTCCGGCGGCATGCCCGGCAGGTCTGAGGGAAATACATCTGGGAAGTCCCTCATAACAGGTACAGAATCAATGCTAGGAGACTCGGCTCCCACATCTCTCACAAAAGCTAAGTACGATAAACACCCTTTTTCAACCATTTTCTGAGCCTTTAAGAACGAAATAACACGGCTAGGGACGAAATCGGTCGAACCCCGCCACTCAATCCGAGAAATACCAGGAATGGCCAACGTAACTGTCTTAGCATGACAGTCCAATATAGCATGATACGGAGACAACCAGTCCATACCCAATATAACATCAAAGTCCACCATACCCAACAATAACAAATCTGCCTGGGTCTCCAGACCCCCAATAGATATAACACGGGATCTATAGACATGATCCACAACAATCGTATCACCCACGGGGGTGGATACATGAACAGGTAAATCAAGACTACTACGAGTCGCACCCAAGTGATGTGCAAAATAAGAGGACACGTATGAATATGTGGACCCCGGATCAAATAGAACAGAGGCATCTCTATGACAGACAGAAATGATACCTGTAATCACTGCATCGGAGGCAACTGCATCACGCCTGTCAGGAAGTGCATAGAACCGTGCCTGGCCTCCACCAGATCTCTCTTCGCCTCTGGGGCGACCGCGAGAAGACTGACCTCCACCTCTACCAGACTGAGATGGTGCTGAAGATGAGGGCTGGTCCCTCTGCTGAGTCCTGTCCCTACGGAGTCGAGGGCACTGTCTCCTCATGTGGCCAAACTCACCACACTCATAATATGCACCTGGTGCTGGAGAAGGGGACTGAAGGGAACCCCTCGCCGCAGAAGAACCCTGGGCTGAAATCCCTGTCGACCACGACCATAAGAACCTCCGCTCTGCTCTGGGCGGCCTGAATGAGAAAGTCTAGTTGAGCGACCTCGGCTCTGCTGGGAATGCCCTCTAGATGGAGCACCACTGAAACTACCAGAACCACGAGGCCTCTTGGCCTCCCGCTCCTCTCTCTCTCGGCGACGATCCGCCTCAATGGAGCGTGCCATATCGGCTACCTGCTCAAATGATGATGATAGAACTCGCTCGCTGGTCATAAGAATACGGATAGAGTAGTTGAGGCCATCAATGAACCTCCTGATCCTCTCCCTCTCGGTGGGGATCATCCATGTGGCATGCCTAGCCAACTGAGTGAATCTAAGCTCATACTGAGTCACAGACATGTCGCCCTGAATCAACCACTCGAACCGGCGACGTAGCTCCTCGCGACGAGACCGAGGTACATATTTCTCTAGAAAGAGAGTAGAGAACTGCCGCCATGTGAGAGGTGCTGCTCCTGCAGGCCTACGCCTCTCAAACTCCTCCCACCAATCAAATGCGGGACCGGTGAACTGAAATGTAGTAAATGAAACTCCGCTGGACTCGAGAATACCAGCCGTACGCAGCATCTTCTGACATTTATCCAAGAAACCCCGGGCATCCTCGCCCTCAACGCCACCGAAATGGGGTGGCCGAAGTCTACCAAATCTCTCAAGACGACGCCGCTCGTCCTCGGGCATAACCTCGAACCATATGCTCTGGAGCCGGAGCCGGTGCAGAGTCGGAGGAATAACCGGTGCAACCACCGAGCGGGGACGACCTCTGGCGTCCGAAGTCCCCGAACAACCGGATCGGGTGTGCGAGCTGCAGGGTCTGCTGACCACCCCCTGACTGAGATGTCGCTGCAGTAGCGGTAGCCGAAACTACCCGAGCCAAACCGGAACACACCGATAATATCCGAGCAAGAGTCTCCGAAGACCGGGAATAGCAATAGATATAGTCCGGCCCCGAACCGGGACTCGCCGGAGCTTCAACCACCGGGGCCGCTCCTCAACCGGTACAACGAGGCGGGTCGGCTGGCACCGCCTCGGCGCCCTACCTCTAACTCTAGCACGACCGCGCCCACGGCCTCTAACAGGTGGCAATGGAGGTCGTCCACCTCGTCCCGATGCTCGCGTTCTCGCCATCTGCGAGAGAATAGAATATAGAAGTTCAGTTCTCAGAACAACAAGATCGCACGACAGAGTTCAAGAAAAGCGAAGTTTTCCTAAAGGTTCGCAGCCTCCCGAGGATAAGTACAGGCGTCCCCGTACCGATCCACAAGACTCTACTAACTGGCTCAAGACTCATGAGGCCTAGTAAACCTAGGCTCTGATACCAACTTGTCATGACCCCAAATCCGGTCGTGATGGCGCCCAGCACATTGCTAAGCCAGCCTGACCAATCAATATCAACAACGGAGCTAGAAGCTCTCTTTAACCCATTTAAGCATTTTAATTTACGAAATAACAGTGATACATATAACGAAAACGGGGAACCAAGTCCCAAAATATATTAACTCCCATAGACCGAAGGGTCAAGAGTCATGAGCCTCTACTGAACATGAGTGTATAAAGGTTTACAAGATACCAAGTGCGGAAAGAAATGTCAATACAAAATCAAAAGACGGTAGGAAGGGATGTCGGGTCCTGCGGACGCTGCAGCTACCTCGTATATCCCACGGATGTCGCCTCGTACCGCCTACCGGATCACCGCCGAGAGGTACCTCTGGATCCGCACACAAGGTGCGGGGAGTAAAATGAGTACTCGCCGGACTCGGTGGTAATAAACAAGGGTAAGACAAGCGCGGATAAGAAATCCGCAATAAAGCACTATGTAAAGCTATAATCGGCTACCCTGTCATAGAATCAATATTCACTGTACCTGACCAACAAGTACGAGCAAAACAGTATAACAACTACGAGATGTAGCTAAATGCAATGCAATGCATGATATGACCGCTACGGCGCGTAGCCCGACTCCAATTTTGGGTACCCGTGCTCACTGTGGGGGTTCGGACTCCGGAGGGGCTCCTACAGCCCAAGCACATCTCATAGAGATATTCCTGCGGCGTGCAGTCCGATCCAACATATATCCTGCCGCGGCGCGCAGCCCGATCCACTACTAGTCAGCTAATATGCAGATACAGCCTCGCAGGCTCAAAAATAGTTTTTGAAAACTCTTTTATCATTTTTCAGTTGGAAAACAGTAATGTCAAGTTCCAGAGATTGGAATTGGCATAATAACAAAAATAGCTGCGGACTAGTAGTAAACTAGCATGTCTATATGATAAGACAATGATAACGATCCTCGCGGGATCCAATAACTGGCTCACGGCCCACATGTATACTCAACCGCCCAAGAATGGGGTTCAACGGCTCAAGAGTGGCCATTATCACAATATATATATATGCAACCATCCGAGAAGGAGGTTCGACGGCTCTAGAATAGCCAATAATACAGTATCAACAGGTTGGACTAATATATAGTCTCCAGTTCATGATCGACCCCGCACTCTCAAGAGTGTGCGTGTCTCGCCGCTATACAGCGTCACAAAGTGGTATACCGGGGTTTCGAACCCGCTGGTCATCACCCACATGTATTAATCACCTCAATACGGCGCGAAGACTACTCCGCAATGCCCTTGCCACGAGAATCAAGCTCCGCACGCGTAGAATCTGATCAAATACAATAATTATATCAATTACGGGTCAAAGAATCATAACCCACTTCAATTTATATGAAATTCGCATAATTACACTAAGTTGGTAAAACCCGACCCCGCAGGCCCCACTGCTCGGAAAATTCCGAAATTAGCACCAACGCGATCCTTATCTCGCCACGAGCCCGTGCATACAAAATTTATCGAAATCGGAGTTCAAATGGCCTCCCAAATCCAAAAATCCCGTTTTCAAATCTTAGGCCACATTTCTTCAAGATTTCAACCCAATTTCATGAAGATTGATGTTAATACTACCATAAATTGATGTTTTTGAGTCAAGAATCTTACCTCCGACGATACCCGATGACTTCTCGGTGATTTCCTCGAGTTATCTTCTCTCTAGGGCTTGAAATTGAGTTTTTGGGGTGTAAACCCGTAACTCTCTGTTTTTGGACTTAAGTTCACTGCCAGAACAGGTTCTTCTACGCGATCGCGATCTTCCTCACGCGATCGCGATGCTCAAATTCACGGCCTCACGCGATCGCGACTTACTTCACGCGATCGTGAAGCACAGTCACCCTGCCTCACGCGATCGCATCCTTCACTCCCGCGATCGCGTAGCATATTTCTCCTGGACCCCTTTCTTCTTCTACGCGATCGCGTATATTGGCCTGCGATCGCGATCAACACCCGATCAATTCTACGCGATCGCGACTCTTACCCTGCGATCGCGATGCCTTATCTCCCCACTCTACGCGATCGCATCCCCATCCCCGCGATCGCGAAGAGCAATTGACTGCTGAGGTTATGACAGCAACCAGATTTTTCTCTTTTCTTTCAACAATGGTCCGTTTGGACCCCCGAATTCATCCCGAGACTCCCGGGACCCCAACGAAAACCACCAACATACTCCAAAACATGATACGAACTTATTCCAACCATAAAAACATCATACTAAACATCAAAATCACCAATTACACACGGATTCAAGCCTAAATTTCTTAAAACTTTCCGAATTACACATTCGATCAAAAACCCGACCAAACGATGTCCGAATGACCTGAAATTTTGCAGGCACATCCAAAATCACCTAACGGAGCTACAGAAATTGTCGGAATTCCATTCCGACCCCCGGATCAAAATATCACCTACCATCCGGTTATCGCCAAAATTCAACATTCGCCAATTCAAGCTTAAAGCTACACCGGACCTCCGAATTCAATTCCGATTGTTCTCCTAAGTCATAAATGATCCCCCGGAACTAGTCGAATCATCAGAATCCGGTTCCGAGCACTCTAACTCAATAGTCAACTCTTGGTTGACTTTTCATATTCAAGTTTTCTTCAAACATGTTATTTGTTTCATTTTCAACCCAAATCACTCCTAACTCACCCGATATACTCTAATACTGTTTTAAAAGCATAATATATGTAAATGCAAGGTAACGGGGTGGTAATTCCCATAACGATGGGCCGGGTCGTTACACATAATCTCGCACCTGCGAGTCCGCATCTGCGACCAATTGGTCGCTTCTGTGATCCAGCTCTAAGCCGGCCCATTTCGCACCTGCGGCCCAGGTCTCGCACCTGCGAGACCGCCTCTGCGAACTCCACCCCGCACCTGCGATCTTTCCCCAGTCGCCTGCCTTCCGCTTCTACGACCTCAGACTCGCAGAAGCGAGTCCGCACATGCGCTGCCCCTTCCGCCTCTGTGGAACCACCTAGCCAAGCCCCTTTTCACATCTGCGAGCCAGCCTCTGCTCCTACGATTCTGCTTCTGCGGTTCCTAATCCGCAATGCTACTGCAATTTATGACAACAGTTTCTAAATTCCAAATCCTTCCGTTTAACCTCCCGAACTCATCCCGAGACCCCCGGGACTAAAACCAAAAATACAATTTCACTCTAAATCACCATACAAACCTTTTTCAAATCATAAAAACATGCCCTTAAACACAGAAACCATTGAATTATAGCGGATTCAAGCCTAAGATTCAACTCAAACTTCCGAAACTAACATTCAATAATAAACCTGACCAAACGACGTCTGAATGACCTGAATATTTACAGACATATCCAAAATCACATAATGAAGCTACTGGAATTTCCGAAATTCTATTCCGACTCCCGAATCAAAATCTCACCTACCGTTCGGATATCGCCAAAAATTCTACCTTAACCAATTCAAGCCTATTTCTACACTGGACCTCCAAATTCAATTCCGATAGCTCCCCAAAGTCACAAATCACCTCCCAGAACTAGCCAAATCATCAGAATCTGATTCCAAACCCTATAACTAAATAGTCAACTCCAGGTTGACTTTCTATATTCAAGCTTCCTTCCAAAAGGCTATTTGCCTCATTTTCAACCAGAATTACTCCTAACTCACCCGATAGACTCTAACACCGATATAAAAGCATGAAACATCTAAATACAAGGTAATGGGGTGGAAATTCCCGTGACGACGGGCCGGGTCGTCATAGTAAATTATACTGGATATATATAATTTATTTCATTTCATTATGTTTTTCAGTTTTAACAATCTATCCTTTTTTTTTTTGCTTTTTTGAAGTAGGGAAAATTGTATACTAGGAAATGAAAGAGGAATTATGTGGATTCTTGCCTTAATTTTAATATTTTGTCTCAGTCTAGTATATCAAATTATCTTGAACCTAGTGTTGACTGCACTCCCGCTGAACAATCTGTTTCTTCTAATATACAAAGAAATGATTTTGATAAAAATATTGTTTTATATTCAAGTGTGGATGAGGGAATTTATGTTTCTCCTCTTAAAGTTGCTAAGTTTGTTTCTCAAGTAGATGATAAGAAGGTACAATTTGAAAATGAAAAAGAAAATTTTTCTTCCTGTAAAGGAAAATAAGTGGTACGAGCACAAGTACTGCGGATTGCAGAAAGTGCACATGTAGAAGAAGAATTTCTTGGTAGAGGAAAAAGAAAATGTAATGCCAGTTGGCATTTAAAATCACCATATAAGAGAACATCTAAAGGTCTGAATTGGAATCCAAAATATGTTCGAAGATGTTGCTGGCATTATCGTAAAACAATCAGACATGCTGAGGATAATTTTGAAGAGTATTTAAAGGAGAACAAGAGAAAAGGTCGTCTACCTAAGTGAGTTTTGATATTTAGTTTAACGTATTTTTATTTGATATATATGTTATTAAAATTTCACTTTTTTTTTGTTTTTGATATTTGTTTTGTCCTTGTTTTTTTAGGGGTGAAATTGATATTTACAAAAAAGATCATGTACTGCAAGAAAAGCCATTCAAACTTTACAATGAGAAAGTAAAATCAAGAATGTTTTTTAAAGAGATTGTAGATGATAAATATACATTAAATGATGCGGTATGTATATATCTTTTATGTTGTGAACTTTTCATTTTCTTTAATATTACATTTGACATATTTTTTTTATTTTCAGAACATAGATGTGTTAATGTGTTTTTTGAGGAAGAAGCATATATATCACATCAATGATTATCCATTTGCTTCATCAACAACAGATTTGGGCTTTAATGGCACATTGGAATTTGCATATAAAGATTGGCATAAACGTCCAGAAAACTTTACCGAGTTTGAATTTTGGAATGTAGGATTGGGATTTTCTCTTATTCAGTATGTATTGGGTGAGAATCATAGATGTGGGATTCCATGGTCATCAATTGATAAAGTTTTCTGTCCGATTCGAATTCCTGCACCAATTGTCGATGGTAAAGTTGAGTTTGATTGTTGTACTCATTATTACCTGGCAGTGTTAGACTTGAATGAGAAGACCATAGATGTAAAGGGATATGAGTATCAAGTTATAAAGAAGCAGGTTCTTCAATATCAGGAATTTATTCCTATGGTTTTGGAGTATTGTAAATTTGGTGACTTGTATCCTACATTTGGGCATGAGTATAAACCATTTGTTCTTCATTGGAATGAATCACCAAAACAGATAGGGAACACAAGTTGTGGTGCATATGTTATAAGGTATGTTGATATGTTGATGCAGGGTAAAGATATTATATCATTTGTGCCCAATACAATGAAATATTATCGTCATTATCTTGGTTTTAGTCTGTGGGCACAAGCAAATTGGAAACACAAATCAGGGTATTAAAGTCCTCCAGAGATGGTTGGTGATGATTATGAAAATGAAGGAAATAACTTTTGTAAATATCATTTAAATTATGGTAGTTTTGAAATGTAAATGCCCTGATAAACATAGTTTTTGAATTATATGTTAAATATTAATACTTTGTTGATATATATGCAGAATTTGTATTTTGAATTTTAAATTTTTTTTCTTCTTCTATGTTGCAGAATCTAATATGTTAAAGTATGTCATTTAGTAAAGTTTATACAATTGGAGTTCTTATTTTGGTTGTTTGCTCTAAAACATGCTAGATATATGTCATGTTAAAGTATAATATCCAGTATTTTATACTGGCACAAACAAAAACTCTTCTGCCTATAGTAATCCAAAATTTTTATTATAAATTCGTCCAACTTATGCTGTAAATACTACTTATAAAGCCATATAAACCAGTATATTATAATGGAGAAGTTGAAAATAAATTCTAGAACAATTGAGAGAAATTACATAATTTAATATTTTATTCCAGTAGATTATACTGGAGAATCTAATATGTGAAAGCATATCATCCAGTAAAGTTTATAGAATTGCAGTTCTTATTTTGGTTGCTTCCTGTAATACATGTTGGAGATATGTCATGTGAAAGAATAATCTCAGGTATTTTTATACTGGCTGAGCACAATCAAGAACTCTTCTGCCTATTGTAATCGAAATTTTTTTATTATAAATTCTTCCAACTTATGCTGTAAATACTATTTATGAAGCCATATAAGCCAGTATATTATAATGGAGAAGTTGAAAATAATATGTAGAACAATTGAGAGAAATTACATAATTTAATATTTTATTCCAGTAGATTATACTTGAAAATCAAATATGTGAAAGAATATCATCCAGTAAAGTTTATAGAATTGTAGTTCTTATTTTGATTGATTTCTATAATTGTCATGACCCAAATCCGGTCATGATGGCGCCCAACACTAAAGCTAGGCCAGCCAGACCAGCAATTGTTTTCACAATTAAATATCAGTCCCAAATGGACAACTCAAGAAGAATATATGAGTCAATAGAACTCTAATAATAATAATAATAAATAAATACTGAGAAGTGCGAAAGGGATATAACACTCCCAAGGATCTAGGATCACGAGTCTAGAGCCTCTAAACAAAACCGAATAGTAATAGAAAAATACTTGATGAAATACTCAAATCCGAAACATATAACAATAACTGAATGGAATAAGAAGCTAGGTTCTGCGAACGTCGGTAGCTACCTCAGCAACTCGAAATAACTCTCTAGAAGCTGGAGTGCTCGTCTATCTCTCCTGAATACCTGAATCTACACACAAAGGTGCAGGGAGTAGGGGTGAGTACTAAGTACTCAATGAGTAATAAGTATATATTAATAGTTGAAAGCACGAAATCCACATAGTAAAGCTAAACTACAGTCCGATTCCTCCTACGAACTAGCAACAATAGTACATTACAATTATCACAGATAGTTCAACAGATAAAGAAGCAATCCAATGCACATGACTGCTACGGCATGTAGCCCGATCCATTTAACGTCGCCGGCACTCACTCGGGGTGTGTACAGACTCCGAAGGGGCTCCTACAGCCCAAGCACAATAATATTGCGGCGTGCAGTCCGATCCTCCTATGATCTGCTACGGCGTGCAGCCCGATCCATCCTCAGTCCACAACATGCATATGAGTCACGCAACAGTTTAAATTATTTACTTCCAGGTTCCAGTTCATTAATTATGAAAATACTTTAATTTTTATTTAATTTCCAAGAATAGGTGACTTAGCATTTCAACATGGTGATTTCATACCAGGACTGAGATCAGTGATTAAGCAAATAGAGCTATCACATATATAACTATCCCCTAAGGATACTACAGGTCGGCACAAGGCCCCAAACATGGCTTACAACCCACAAATATATCAAACACAATGTGTGTTTCAACCACATATATCATGTTACTCATATTCGGGATGGACTAAGTCTCAATCCCTAGTCACAATCAATCTCGCACCTGTCACGGTGTGCGAGCCATGCCTTACTAGCGTCACAATGTGCTAAGCCGGGGTTTCGAACCCTCAAGCTACCATATACACTAACTACTCACCTCTAGCCGGCCGTGGACTCGTCCGCGATGCCTTTTACCTTTGAATTTGCTGCCTCGTGTGTCGAATCTAATCAAAACACAACAATTATATCAAATAGGGGTCAAAGAAACATAACCCAATTTAATTTACTCGAAATACACAATAATGCACCAAGTTGGTAAAAGCCGGACCTCGGGCTCTCAAAAAATTCCGAAATTCATACCAACAGATTCCTCTTCTTGCCACGAGTCCGTGCAAATAAAATTTATCGAAATCGGAGTTCGAGTGGCCTTTCAAAAGTCAAAATTTCGTTTTCATAATCTAGGCCCTAATTCTTCATAATTTCTACCCAAATTCATGAGTGTTGATGTTAATTCTACCATATAATCATGTTTTTTAGTCAAGAAACATACCTCCAATGTTTCCCCGTTTATTTTTTTCTTCAAAGCTCCCAAAACCCTCTCTAACCGAAGTTAAATAGTGAAAATATGATTAGGGTCGCGTCTGAAATTAATTAAATCTGTTTCTGCTCAGACGGCTCCTTATATGCGATCACAATGACTCTATGCGATCGCATATGGTGAAATTTTTCGGCCAATTTTCCCTTCTATGCGATCGCAATATATCTATGCGATCGCATAGAACAATCCCCCAAGGCCACAAGTTCTTCTCTGCGATCGCAACACTTGGTATGAGATCGCACTGTTCAGTCCGCTAAAACCTATGCGACCGCACACTCTGCTATACGATCGCATAGTGCATTTTCTCACACCCTCCAGGCTCTTCTATGCGATCGCAATGACCCTATGCAATCGCATAGAGCAATCACTGACTGTAATTTTTCTGCTGCAATTTCATGTTTAAAATTTGGCCGTTGGGCATCTGAAATGATCCCGAGACCCCCGGGACCTCAACCAAAACCACAAATACATCACATTACCTCATTCAAACTTGCTCGTAACATTAAAACACCATCCTCAACATCAAAATCACCATTTTCACACGGATTCAAGCCTAAGTTTCTTTAAAACCGAAACTAACATTCGATCCAAAACCCGACCTAAACACCTCCGAATGACCTGAAATTTTGCATGCATATCAAAAATCACCTAAAAGAGCTACTGAAACTTTAGGAATTTCATTCCGATCCCCGGATCAAAATCTCACCTACAGTTCGGATTTCGCCAAAATTCAACCTTAGCCAATTCAAGCCTAAAACAATACCGGACCTGCGAATTCAATTCCGATTGCTCTCCTAAGTCATAAATGATCCCCCGAAACTAGTCGAATCACCAGAATTCAATTTTGAGCTGTCTAACTCATCAGTCAACATTCGGTTGACTTTTCCAAACTATCTTTTTCATAAAGAGGTTTATGGCCTCATTTCTATCTAAATTCCTTCCGATTTGCTTCTAACTTCCCGAACACATATAAATAAGCATATTGAAGTGTTAAATGAAGAAAACATGGCGATAACTCCCGTAACGACGAGTCGGGTCGTTACATTCTCCCTAACTTAAATAAACGCTCGTCCGCGAGCGGGTTAAGAAACATACCCGAAGTCTCAAATAAGAGTGGATATCTGCTCCGCATCTCCTGTTCGGTCTCCCAAGTTGCTTCCTCCACGGGATGACCTCTCCACTGCACTTTCACTGAAGCTATGTCCTTGGATCTCAGCTTACGAACCTGTCGACCCAAAATGGCTACCGACTCTACATCATAGGTCAAGTCCTCATCCAATTGTATCGTGCTGAAGTCTAACACATGTGACGAGTCTCCAACATACTTTTGGAGCATATATACATGGAACACCGGGTGAACTCCCGACAAGCTGGGTGGCAAAGCAAGCATATAGGCCATCTCCCCAACATTCCTAAGCACCTCAAAAGGTCCAATGAACTTTGGGCTCAACTTTCCTCTCTTTCCAAACCTCATAACGCCCTTCATAGGTGAAACCTTGAGCAACACATTCTCACCTACTGAATAAGACACATCTCGGACCTTCCAGTCCACATAGCTTTTCAGACGCGACTAAGCTATATGAAGTCTCTCCTGGATCACTTTCACCTTCTCTAAGGCATCCCGAACTAACTCTGTCCCCAATAATCTAGCCTCTCCGGGCTCAAACCAACCAACCAGAGACCTACACCGCCTCCCATATAAAGCTTCATACGGTGCCATCTGAATGATGGACTGATAGCTATTATTATAAGCGAACTCTGCAAGAGGCAAGTATCAGCCCATGAACCACAAAAATCAGTGACATAAGCACGCAACATGTACTCCAGTATCTGAATTGTACGCTCGGACTGCCCGTCCGTTTGTGGATGAAATGTTGTGCTCAGCTCTACCTGTGAACCCAACTCTCGCTGAAATGTCCTCCAGAGCTGAGAAGTGAACTGGGTACCTCTGTCTAATATGATAGAAAAGGGAACTCCATGCAATCTCACAATCTCGCGGATGAATATCTCTGCCAGCCGCTCCGAGGAGTATGTAGTACATACTAGAATAAAGTGAGCTGACTTGGTCAGCCTATCCCAAACCACCCAAACTTAATCAAACTTCCTCGTTCTCCGAGGGAGTCCACTAACAAAGTACATAGTGATCCTCTCCCACTTCCACTCGGGAATATCAATACGTTGGAACACGCCAACAGGCCTCTGATGCTCATACTTGACCTGCTGACAGTTTAGGCACCGTGCCACATGATTCACAATATCTTTCTTCATCTTTCTCCACCAGTAATGCTGCCTCAAATCCCTGGTACATCTTTGCGGCACCTGGATGAATAGAATACCGCAAGCTGTGGGCCTCCACTAATATAAACTCACGAAGGCCATCAACATTGGGAACACATATCCGGCCTTGCATCCGCAACACACCATCACCATCAATAGTGATATCTCTAGCATCATCGTGCTGAAATCTATCCTTAAGGATAAGTAAGTGTGGATCATCATACTGGCGCTCTCGAATACGGTCATATAAAGAAGACCAAGCTACCACGCAAGCCATCACCCGGATGGGCTCAGAAATATCCAGCCTCACCATCTGATTAGCTAACGCCTGAATATCAACTACAAGGGGTCTCTCCCCAATTGGAATGTACGCCAAGCTGCCCATACTAATAGCCTTCCGGCTCAATGCATCGGCCACTACATTAGCTTTCCCGGGATGGTACAAAATGGTAATATCATAGTCTTTAAGCAATTCGAGCCATCTCCGCTGCCTCAAATTGAGATCTTTCTTCTTAAACAAATGCTAAAGGCTACGGTGGTCTGTATATACATCACAAGAAACACCATACAAGTAATGCCTCCAAATTTTCAAGGCATGAACAATAGCAGCTAAATCTAAGTCGTGAACAAGGTAGTTTTTCTCATGGGGATTGAGCTGACAAGAAGCATATGCAATAACTCTACCCTCCTGCACCAATACACAACCGATCCCAACTCTCGAAGCATCACAATACACCGTATAAAACCCTGAAGCTGATGGCAACACAAGTACCGGAGCTCTGGTCAAAGCCGCCTTGAGCTTCTGGAAGCTCTCCTCACATTCATCAGACCACACAAATGGAGCATTCTTCTGTGTCAACTTAGTTAAAGGTGAAGCAATAGATGAAAAACCCTGAACAAACCGGCGGTAATAACCTACCAAGCCGAGGAAACTCCGGATCTCAGTAGCTGAGGAAGGTCTGGGCCAATTTTGCACCGCCTCGACCTTCTGTGGGTCAACCCGAATACCATCACTGGACATTACATGTTCTAGAAAAGTCATAGTATCAAGCCAGAACTCACACTTAGAGAATTTTGCATAAAGCTTTTCTTTTCTCAACCTCTGCAATACCACCCTCAAGTGTTGTGCATGCTCTTCTTGGCTACGTGAATATACCAGGATATCATCAATAAACACGATCACAAAAGAATCAAGGTACGACCGAAATACACTATTCATCAAGTTCATGAATGCGGCTGGGGCATTGGTCAGCTCGAAAGACATCACCAGAAATTCATAGTGCCCATATCTCATTCTGAATGCTATTTTCATAATGTCTGAATCCCTAATCTTCAACTGGTGATAACCCGATCTAAGGTCAATCATAGAAAATACACTTGCTCCCTGGAGCTGATCAAACAAGTCCACAATATGAGGTAGTGGGTACTTATTCTTCATTGTCACCTTGTTCAGCTGCCTGTAGTCAATGCACATTCTCATTGTGCCATATTTCTTCTTCACGAATAATATCGGTGAATCCCAGGGTGACACACCCGGGCGAATGAACCCCTTATCTAAGAGTTCCTGAAGCTGTTCTTTCAACTCTTTTAACTCAACTAGTGTCGTGCGGTAGGGAAGAATAGAAATGGGCTAAGTGCCCGGCACTAAGTCAATACCAAAATCAATATCCCTATCAGGTGGCATGCCCGGCAGGTCTGCTGGAACTACATTCGGGAAATCCCTCACAACGGGGACCGAATCAAGACTGGGTGTCTTAGCCTCAACATCTCTAATGAAGGTCAAATAAGATAAACAACCATTCCCAATCATTCGTTGGGCTTTTATATAGGAAATCACCCTGTCAGATACATAATCAGTCACGCCACGCCACTCGATCCTCGGATTACCTGGAATAGCTAGTGTGACTGTCTTGGCATGACTGTCCAGAATCGCATGTAATGAGATAACTAATCCATGCCTAGAATCACATCGAAATCCACCATGCCCAATAGTAATAATTCAACTCTGGTCTCGAGACCCCCAATAGTAATAAGACAGGATCGATATACCTTATCCACAATAACTGTATCACCCACAGGGGTAGACACATGCACGGGCAAAGCAAGAATACCACGGGTCATACCCAAATGTTGCGCAAAATATGAAGAAACATAGGAATAGGTGGATCCGGTATCAAATAAGACAGAAGCATCCCTGTGGTAGACTGAGATAATACCTTAAATGAATGCATCTGATGTACTAGCATCCTTCCTATCCGGAATAGCATAGAAACGAGCCTTGCCTCCGCTAGTATGATCCTCACCCCTAGGGCGACCCCTGACTATCTGGCCACCACTCCTAGCTGACTGTGCTGGTGCTGAAGAAATAGGAGCAGAAGACGAGGGCTGGTCCCTCTGCTGAGACTGCTTACGAATCCACTAAGGACACTCTCTCTTGATATGGCCAAACTCGCCACACTCAAAGCAATGGCCTGAAGCTGGAGGAAGGGACTGCTGAGGACCCCTCGCCGCAGATGAATCCTGAGCTGAAGAAGCAGGAGTAGAGCTCTGAGCTGGAAGGGTGCTCAATGCATGATGACTCTGCTGACAACACTACTAACACTGATGGCCTTGATGGCGCTGACGACCATGGTCTGATGAAGCTCCACTAGACTCTGCACGTCCTGACTGAGGAGACCTGAAAGAATGACCCCTGCTATGATGAGGCTGGCCCCTAGACGGAGCATCACTGTAACTACCAGTACCACGAGGCCTCTTAGACTCCCTCTCCTCACGCTCTCAATAGTGATCTATCTCAATCTGACGAGCCGCATCAACCACCTCCTCAAAGGTAACTGCCGAAGCTCTCTCTATAGTCATCAATATACGGATAGGATAGATGAGACCATCTATAAATCTCCTAATCCTCTCTCGATCCGTCGGAATCATCCACATGGAATAATGGGCTAGCTGTGTAAATCTTAACTCATACTGAGTTACCGACATATCTCCCTACTTCAGCCACTCGAACTGATGATGTAGCTCCTTCCTCTAGGACTGAGGCACATACTTCTCGAAAAATACCGTGGAGAACTGCTGCCAACTGAGGGGCATTGCCCCAGCGTGCCTACGCCTCTCAAAATCCTCCCACCACTGAAATGCTGGTCCTGTGAATTGAAAGGTAGTGAAAGCAACACCGGTGGACTCCAAAATACCCGCCGTATGAAGAATAAATTGACACATATACAAAAAACCCTAGGCGTCCTCGCCCTCATCACCAATGAATGCTAGAGGCTGTAGCCTCCCATACCTCTCCAACTGACGTTGCTCATCGTCAGGCATAGCTGGAACCACATAAGCTGTGGCTGGTGCAACAAGTGCAGCTGGCTGAGCTGGAGCTGCCTCAGGTGCCTATAAACCCTGAACTACCGGCTCGGGTATTCGAGCCACGAGGGTCTGATTTCCTCCACCTACCTGTGAAGAAGCCGCTACAGTAGAGGCTGTAACTACCTAAGCTAAGCTAGTGCATACTGATAAAATCTGGGCCAAATCTCCTGAAGACCTGGTATCACAATAGAAAATCCCGGTGCCTGAACTTGGGCTGCCTGTAGCTGGAACCTGATCCTGAACCTGGGCCATTAGCACTGGAATCTGGCCCTAAGTCTGGTCAGCTAGTAGGTCAGCAGGTGCTGGCACTGCTACCCTACCTCTGCCACGACCATGGCCTCTGGGTGCCACTGGTGGTCGTCCGCCACACCCGCTAGTACGTGTTCTCGCCATTTGCGAGAGAATATAATATGGAAAAGTTTAGTTTCATGATAACACAAACCGCACGATATGAATCCAAGAAGAGTGAAGTTTTTCCTAAACTTCTTTAGCCTTCTGAGGAGAGATACGGACGTCTACGCACCGATTCGCGAAAGTCTACTAAACCGGCTCATGAATCGCCAGTCCTAGTAACCTAGGCTCTGATACCAACTTTTCACGACCCAAATCTGGTCGTGATGGCGCCCGACACTAAAGCTAGGCCAGCCAGACCAACAATTGTTTTAACAATTAAATATCAGTCCCAAATGGACAACTCAAGAAGAATATATGAGTCAACAGAACTCCAATAATAATAATAAGAAATAAATACTAAGAAGTGTGAAAGGGAAATAACACTCCCAAAGATCTGGGGTCACGAGTCTAGAGCCTCTAAACAAAACCGAATAGTAATAGAAAAATACTTGATGAAATACTCAAATCTGAAACATATAATAATAACTGAATGGAATGAGAAGCTAGGTTCTGCGAACGTCGGCAGCTACCTCAGCAACTCAAAATAACTATGTAGAAGCTGGAGTGCTCGTCTATCTCTCCTGAGTACCTGAATCTACACACAACGATGCAGGGATGTCACGACCCAAAACCCGGTCGTGATGGCGCCCAGCACATAGCTAGGCCATCCCGACCAATCAATATAACTCGTAGAGCTATTAGCTCACCCTTTAACCATTTTAGGCATAAACAAGGATAGAACAACCATAGAGAAATAACCAAGTACGGGGATCACATCCCAAAACAATAACAACTCCCCAAGACCAAGGGGTCACGAGTCATGAGCCTCTAAAGAGTATACAAGTGTAATAGTGTCTACATCAGTACTCATTGCGGAAATAGATAACAACATGAATAGAAGTAAGATGGAAGGGGAGTCAGGTCCTACAGACGCGGCAGCTACCTTGACTATCCCGAAAGTATATCCGAGCAGCAACTGGGTCTGGTCCACTGTGACGTACCTAGATCTGCACACAAGGTGCAAGGAGTAAAGTGAGTACTTCCAGACTCAGTGGTAATGAACAGGGGTAAGACAACAAAGATAGGAAATCACAATACAACACTATGTAAAGCTGTAATCAAATACCCTGCAACACTATCAATATCAACAGTATATGTACATGCACTACCTGCAGAACAAAATAACAGCTATCAGATGTAGCTAAATGCAATGCAATGCATGAAATGACCGTTACGGTGCGTAGCCCGATCCAATTTGGGTACCCATGCTCACTGTGGGATTTCAGACTCCGGAGGGGCTCCTACAGCCCAAGCACAATATCATGAATACGCTGCGGCGCGCAGCCCAATCCACTACCAGTCAGCTAATATGCAATTGCAGCCTCACATGCTCAAAATTAGTTTTTGAAAACTCTTTTATCATTTTTCATTAGAAAATAGTATATCAGAAGTTCTAGAGTTTGGAAAACCATAATGACAGTAATAACACAGGACTGATAGTAAAAATAGCATGTCAATATCACAGAAACAATGATAACGATCTTGGCAGAATCCCAATAACTGGCTCACAGCCCAACAATGTACACAACCATCCGAGAAGGAGGTTAACCTGCTCAATAGTAGCCAAAAACACAATATAGTAATATCTGGTCGGACTAAGCCATAGTCCCCGATTACATTCGACTCCGCACTCACATGAGAGTATGTGTCTTACCGCAATGCAGCGTCACATAGTGGTATATCGGGGTTTCAAACCCGCTGGTCATCACCCACATCCATTACTCACATCGACTCAGCTCGACGACTAATCCGCGATGCCCTTGCCACGAGAATCAACCTTCGCAGTTGTAGAATGTGATCAAATGTAGTAGAAATACATCAAAATAGGCCAATGGGATGTTACCCAGTCAAAGAAATTCAATTTACACGAAAAACTACAAAGTTGCCAAAACTCGACTTTTGGTACGCTTCTCGAAAAATTACGAAAGTCACATATTCGGAATCCTTATCTCAACACGAGTCCATCCATATAAGATTTACCAAAATCGGACTCCATTTGCCCATTCAAATCATTGATTTTCCATAATCTAGCCCTAGGGCTAAAATCCCCCATTAATCTTCCATTAACAGTGAAATACTCGAAGATTCCACGATAAAATAACGTAATTAGGCCATAAAACTTACCTCCAATGATTACCCAGTGAAATTCCCTTCAATTCCCGTCAATATGTTCTCTTAGAACTCAAAAATGGAGGTTATGGGTGAATGGTTCGCGAAAACACTGTTATGATATTTTAATATAATGACTGCCATGCATCTCTATGCGATCGCAACCACTGGCGCGCGATCGCGATGAACAAACTCACCAGGCTCCAAAATTACTTTCTGCGATCGCGACATACCCTACGCGATCGCATTGCTTCAGACCACAATACTACGCGATCGCATGCATCTACCCGCGATCGCATTGCTTTAATTCCCAGACCCACACGATCGCTCACAAGACATCGCGATTGCGGTGCATCCCAACATAACCTTACGCGGTTGCATGGGGACCTCCGCGATCGCGAAGAACAAAATTGTTCTGCACTTATTGCTGCAAAAAACAACAGTGCATTAGGCACAAAATGGTCCATTTGGACCCCTAGATTCATCCACTCGAACTGACGACGCAGCTCCTCCCTCTAGGACTGAGGCACATACTTCTCAAAAAATACAGTAGAGAACTGTTGCCAAGTGAGGAACACTGCCCCAGCGTGCCTACACCTCTCAAAATCCTCCCACCACTGAAATGCTGGTCTTGTGAACTGAAAGATAGTAAAAGCAACACCGCTGGACTCCATAATACCCGCAGTAAGAAGCATACACTCACACTTATCCAGAAAATACTAGGCGTCCTCGCCCTCAGCACCACTGAATGCCGGAGGCTGTAGCCTCTTATACCTCTCCAACCGACGCTGATCATCGTCAAGCATAGCTGGAACCACATGAGTTGTGGCTGGTGCAACAAGTGCAGCTGGCTGAGCTGGAGCTGCCTCAGGTGCCTGTAAACCCTGAACTACCGGCTCGGGTGTGAGAGCCACGGGGGTCTGATTTCCTCCACCTGCCTGTGGAGAAGCAGCTGCAGTAGAGGCTGCAACTACCTGAGCTAAGCCAGTGCATACTGATAAAATCAGGGCCAAAGTCTCCTAAAGACCCGATATCTCAATAGAAACTGCCGGTGCCTGAACCTGGGCTGCTGGGATGCCTGCAGCTGGAACCTGATCCTGAACCTGGGCCACTGGCGCTGGAATCTGGCCCTGAGTCTGGTCAGCTAGTGGGTCAGCAGGTGCTGGCACTGCTGCCCTACCTCTGCCACAACCACGGCCTCTGGTGCCACTGGTGGTCGTCCGCCACATCCGATAGTACGTGTTCTTGCCATCTGCGAGAGAATATAATATGGAAAAGTTTAGTTTCACGATAACACAAACCACACGATATGAATCCAAGAAAAGTGAAGTTTTTCCTAAACTGCTATAGCCTTCTGAGGATAGATACGGACGTCTATGTACCGATCTGTGTAAGCCTACTAAACCGGCTCATGACTCGCGAGTCCTAGTAACCTAGGCTCTGATACCAACTTTTCACGACCCAAATCCGGTCATGATGGGGCCCAACACTAAAGCTAGGCCAGCCAGACCAACAATTGTTTCCACCATTAAATATCAGTCCCAAATGGACAACTCAAGAAGAATATATGAGTCAACAGAACTTCAATAATAGTAATAATAAATAAATACTGAGAAGTGCGAAAGGGAAATATAACTCCCAAAGATCTGGGGTCACGAGTCTAGAGCCTCTAAACAAAACCGAATAGTAATAGAAAAATACTTGATGAAATACCCAAATCTTAAACATATAATAATAACTGAATGGAATGAGAAGCTAGGTTATGCGAACGTCGGGAGCTACCTCAGCAACTCGATATAACTCTATAGAAGCTGGAGTGATCGTCTATCTCTTCTGAGTATCTGAATCTACACACAAAGGTGCAGGGATGTCACGACCCCAAACCCGCTCGTGATGGCGCCCAACACACTGCTAGGGCAGCCCGACCCATCATTAGAACTCGTAGAGCTATTAGCTCACCCTTTAACCATTTTAGGCATAAATAAGGATAAAACAACCATAGAGAAATAACTACGTATGGGGATCACGTCCCAAAACAATAACAACTCCCTAAGACCAAGGGGTCATTAGTCATGAGCCTCTAAAGAGTATACAAGTGTAATAGTGTCTATATCAGTACTCAGTGCGGGAATAGATAACAACATGAATAAAAGTAAGCTGGAAGGGGAGTCAGGTCTTGCGGACGCGGCAGCTACCTTGACTATCCCGAAAGTAACTCTGAGCAGCAACTGGGACAGGTGTGCTGTGACGTATGTGGATCTGCACACAAGGTGCAAGGAGTAAAGTGAATACTTCCAGACTCAATGGTAATGAACAGGGGTAAGACAGCAAAGATAAGAAATCACAATATAGCACTATGTAAAGATGTAATCAAATACCCTGCAACAATATCAATATAAACAGTATCTATACTAGCAATACCAGCAAAACAATATAATAGCTATCAAATGTAGCTAAATGCAATGCAATGCATGAAATGACCGCTACAGTGCATGGCTCGATCCAATTTGGGTACTCGTGCTCAGTGTGGGGGTTCAGACTCCGGAGGGGCTCCTACAACCCAAGCACAATAGCATGAATACGCTGCGGCGCGTAGCCCGATCCAATACCAGTCAGCTAATATGCAATTGCAGCCTCAAAGGCTCAAAAGTAGTTTTTGAAAACGCTTTTATCATTTTTCATTAGAATATAGTATATCAGAAGTTCCAGAGTTTGGAAAACCATAATGACAGTAATAGCTCAGGACTAGTAGTAAAAATAGCATGTCAATATCATAGAAACAATGATAACGATCCTCGCAGGATCCCAATAATTGGCTCACAGCCCAACAATGTACACAACCATCCGAGAAGGAGGTTCACCGGCTCAATATTAGCCAAAAACACAATATAGTAATATTAGGTCGGACTAAGCCATAGTCCCCAATCACATTCGACCCCGCACTCACAGAAGAATACGTGTCTCGCCGCTATACAACGTCACAAGGTGGTATACCGGGGTTTCAAACCCGCTGGTCATCACCCACACCTATTACTCACCTCGACTCGGCTCGACGACTAATCCGCGATGCCCTTGCCACGAGAATCAACCTCCGTAGGTGTAGAATCTGATCAAATGTAGAAGAAATACATCAAAATAGGCCAATGGGATGTTACCCAGTCAAAGAAATTCAATTTACACCAAAAACTACAAAGTTTCCAAAACCCGACTTTCGGTACGCTTCTCGAAAAATTACGAAAGTCACATATTCGGAATCCTCATCTAAACACGAGTCCATGCATATAAGATTTACCAAAATCAGACTCCATTTTCCCATTCAAATCATTGATATTCCATAATCTAGGCCTAGGGCTAAAATCCCCCATTAATCTCCTATAAACAATGAAATGCTCGAAGATTCCATGATAAAATAACGTAATTAGGCCATAAAACATACCTCCGATGATTACCCAGTGAAATTCCCTTCAATTCCCATCAATATCTTCTGTTAGAACACAAAAATGGAGGTTATGGGTGAATGGTTCGCGAAAACACTGTTCTGATATTTTAATATAATGACTGCCAGGTATCTCTATGCGATTGCAGCCACTGGCTCGCGATCGCGATGAATAAACTCACCAGGCTCCAAAATTACTCTTTGCGATCGCGACATACCCTACTCGATCGCGGTGCTTCAGACACAACACTACGCGATCGCATGCATCTACCCGCGATCGCATTGCTTTAATTCCCAGACCTACGCAATCGCTCACAAGACATCACGATTGCGATGCATTCCAACATAACCTTACGCGATCGCATGGGGACCTCCGCGATCGAGAAGAACAAAAGTGTTATGCACTTATTGCAGCAAAAAACAGCAGTGCATTAGGCACAAAATGGTCCATTGGAACCTTGGATTCATCCCGAGGCCCCTGGGACCCCAATGAAAACCACCAACCTACTCCATAACACGATACAAACTTGTTCCAACCATAAAAACATGCCCTTAAACACAAAATCATCGAATTATAGCGGATTCAAGCCTAGGAATCAACTCAAACTTCCGAAACTAACATTCAATCGAAAACCCGACCAAACGACATTCGAATGACCTGAAAATTTGCAGACACATCCAAAATCACATAACGAAGCTACAAAAATTGTCGGAATTCCATTCTAACTCCCGGATCAAAATTTCACCTACCGTTCGTATTTCGCCAAAATTCTACCTTAGCCAATTCAAGCCTATTTCTACACCGGACCTCCAAATCCAATTCCGATTTGCTCCCCTAAGTCACAAATCACCTCCCGGAACTAACCAAATCATCAGAATCCGATTCCGAGCCCTCTAACTAAATAGTCAACTCCAGGTTGACTTTCTATATTCAAGCTTCATTTCAAAAGACTATTTGCCTCATTTTCAACAAGAATCACCCCTAACTCACCCGATAGACTCTAACACCGATATAAAAGCATGAAAAATATAAATGCAAGGTAACGGGGTGGTAATTCCCATGACAACGGGCCGGGTCATCACATTCTCCCCTACTTAAGCAAACGCTCATCCTCGAGCGGGTCAAGAAACATACCTGAATACTCCAACAAGTGAGGATATCTGCTTCGTATCTCCCGCTCGATCTCCCAAGTGGCCTCCTTCACGAGTCGACCTCTCCACTGAACCTTAACTGATGCAGTGTCCTTGGATCTCAATCTCCTCACCTGAAAACCCAATATAGCTATAGGCTCCACATCATTGGTTAAGTCATCATCAAGCTGAATAGTGCTAAAGTCCAACACATGCGATGGGTCACCAACATACTTCCGAAGCATGGATACGTGAAACACTGGATGAACTCCTAATAGACTGGGTGGCAAGGCAAGCATATACACCACCTCTCCAATCCTCCTGAGGATCTCAAAAGGGGCAATGAATCTTGGATTGATCTTTCCTTTCTTCCCAAATATAATGACGCCTTTCATCGGCAAAACCTTCAGCAAGACTTTCACACCCACCGAATAAGACACATCTCGAACCTTCCGGTCCGCATAACTCTTATAGCGTGACTAAGCTGTGTGATGTCTCTCCTGAATAACCTTCACCCTATCCAAAGCATCCTGGACTAACTCTGTCTGCAATAACCTCACCTCACCGGGCTCAAACCAACCAACTGGAGATCTACACCGTCTCCCATACAAAGCCTCATACGGCGCCATCTGAATACTGGATTGGTAGCTATTTTTATAGGCAAACTATGCGAGAGGCAAGTAATCAGCCCTTGAACCACCGAAGTCAATAACACAAGCTCTCAACATATCCTCTAAGATCTGAATAGTACACTCGAACTATCCGTTCGTCTGAGGATGGAATGCAGTACTCAACTCAACCTAGGAGCCCAACTCCTACTGAAATGTCCTCCAGAACTGTGAAGTAAACTGTGTAACTCTTTCCGATATGATAGAAACTGGGACTCCATGCAATTTAATGATCTCCCCAATGAATATCTCAGCTAACCGCTCCGCAGAGTACGTAGTACACATAGGAATGAAATGAGCTGATTTGGTCAGCCTATGCACAATCACCCAAACTAAATCAAACTTCCTCGCTGTCCGAGGGAGTCCAGGAACAAAGTCCATAGTGATCATCTCCCACTTCCACTTGGGAATATCAATACGCTGAAACACACCACCGGGCCTCTTATGCTCGTACTTAACCTGCTGATAGTTGAGGCATCGTGCTACTTGTCTAAAAATGTCCATCTTCATCTTTCTCCACCAATAATGCTGTTTCAAGTCTTGGTACATCTTCCCAGCTCCTGGATGAATAAAATACTGCGAGCTATGGGCCTCCTCCAATATCAACTCATGAAGGCCATCAACATTGGGCACGCATATCCGGACCTGCATCCTTAATACCCCGTAACTATCAATGATGATATCTCCAGCATCATCATGCTGAACTCTGTCCATAAGGACAACCAAGAGCGGATCATCATACTGGCGCTCACGAATACGGTCATATAGAGAAGACCGAGATATAACACAAGCCAACACCCTGCTGGGCTCTGAAATGTCTAACCTCACTAGCCGATTAGCTAGCGCCTGAGCATCACAAGCAAATGATCTCTCCTTAGCTGGAATATATGCCAGGATGCCCATACTGACTGCCTTCCGGCTCAAAGCATCGGCCACCACATTGGCCTTCCCCGGATGATATAGAATAGTAATGTAATAATCCTTGAGCAACTCAAGCCATCTCCGCTGTCTCAAATTAAGATCCTTTATTTGAATAAATGCTGGAGACTACGATGATCAGTATACACCACACAGCACACGCCGTACAAATAGTGCCTCCAAATCTTTAAGGCATGAACTATGACAGCTAACTCCAAATCACAAACAGGATAGTTCTTCTCATAAGGCTTCAACTGTCGAGAAGCATAAGCAATCACTCTACCCTCCTACATCAATACACAACCTATCCCCACTCTCGAGGCATCACAATATACATGTTATATGGACCTGAAGATGATGGTAAGGCTAACACTGGAGCTATGGTCAAAGTTGTCTTGAGCTTTCGAAAGCTCTCCTCGCACTCATCCGACCACATGAATGGTGCACCCTTCTCTATCAATCTGGTCAAAGAAGAAGAAATGGATGAAAATCCCTGGACAAACCGGTGATAATATCCTGCCAAGCCAAGAAAACTCCTGATCTCTGTAGCTGAGGACGGTCTAGGCCAACTCTGCACCACCTCTATCTTCTTCGAATCAAATTGAATACCATTACGAGACACCACAAGACCTAGAAATGCTACTGACTCGAGCTAAAACTCGCACTTGGAGAATTTAGCATACAACTTCTCCTCCCTCAATCTCTGCAACACAATACTCGAATGATGAGCATGCTCCTCCTGACTACGGGAGTAGACTAGAATGTCATCAATGAACACGATCACGAATGAATCCAAATACGGTCTAAACATGCTGTTCATTAGATGCATGAATGCTGCTGGGGCGTTGGTCAGCCCAAAATACATCACATGGAACTCATAGTGGCCATATCTAGTCCTGAATGCAGTCTTCATAATATCAGAGTCCCTAATCTTCAGTAGATGATAGCCTGAATGAAGATCAATCTTAGAAAACAATATCGCACATTGTAACTAATCAAATAAATCATCAATGCGCGGTAGAGGGTACGTGTTCTTCACTGTTACCTTGTTCAATTGTCTATAATCAATACACATCAGCATGGAACCATCTTTTTTCTTAACAAATAACACCGGCGCATCCCACAGGGACACACCCGGGCGAATTAATCCCTTATCCAAAAGCTCCTGAAGTTGTTCTTTCAATTCCTTCAGCTCAGCAGGTTCCATCCGATAAGAAGGAATAGAAATGGGCCGAGTGCCCAGCACCAAGTCAATGCCAAAATCAATATCCCTATCCAGCAGCATACCCGCAGGTCTGAGGGGAATACATCTGGAAAGTCCCTCACAACAGGTATAGAATCAATGCTAGGAGACTCAGCTCCCACGTCCCTCACAAATGCTAAATACGACAAACATCCATTTTCAACCATTCTCTGAGCCTTTAAGAACAAAATAACACGGCTAGGGATAAAATCAGTCGAACCCCGCCACTCTATCTGGGGAATACCAGGAATAGCCAACGTAACTATCTTAGCATGGCAGTCCAATATAGCATGGTACGGAGACAACCAGTCCATACCCAATATCACATCAAAGTCCACCATCCCTAACAATAACAGATTCGCCTGGGTATCCAGACCAACAATAGAAATAACACAAGATCTATAAACATGATCCACAACAATCGCATCACCCACGGGGTTGGATACATGAACATGTAAATAAAGACTACCACGGGTCGCACCCAAGTGATGTGCAAAATAAAAAGACACGTACGAATATGTGGACCCTTGATCAAATAGAACAGAAGCATCTTTGTGACAGACATAAATGATACCTGTAATCACTGCATCGGAGGCAACTGCATCACGCCTGTCAAGAAGTGCATAGAATCATGCATGTCCTCCACTGGATCGCTCCTCGCCTCTAGGGTGACTACGAGAAGACTGACCTCCACCTTTACTAGCTTGAGATGGTGCTGAAGAGGAGGGTTGATCCCTCTACTAAGCCCTGTCCCTACGAAGTCGAGGGCACTACCTCCTCATGTGGCCAAACTCGCCACACTCAAAACAACTACTTGGTGCTGGAGAAGGAGACTGAAGGGAACCCCTCGCCACAGATGAAACCTGGGCTGAAGAAGTAGTAGGTGCTGCACTCTGGGCTGGGAGGGAACTAAGTGAAGACTGGCCCTGCTGGAATCCCTGTCGACCATGACCAGAAGAAGCTCCGCTCTGCTCAGGGCGGCCTGAATGAGAAGGTCTAGATGAGCGACCTCTACCCTACTGAAAATGCCCTTTTGATGGAGCACCGCTGAAGCTATCAGAACCACGAGGACTCTTGGCCTCCCTTTTGTCCCTCTCCCGACGATGATTTACCTCAATGGAGCGTGCCATATCCATAACCTGCTCAAAAGATGATGATAGAACTCTCTCTCTGGTCATAAGAATGCGAATGGAGTAGTTGAGGCCATAAATGAACTTCCTAATCCTCTCCCGATCAGTCCGGATCATCCATGAGGAATGCCTAGCCAACTATGTATATCTCAGCTCATACTGGGTCACTGACATGTTGACCTGTACCAACCACTCAAATTGGCGACGAAGCACCTCCCGGCGGGACTGAGGTACACACTTCTCTAGGAAGAGAGTAGAAAACTGCTGCCAGGTATGAGGTGCTGCTCCCACAGGCCTGCACCTCTCAAACTCTTCCCACCAATCAAACGCTGGACCAGTAAACTGAAAAGTAGTGAATGAAACCCCGTTGGACTCAAGAATACCAGCTGTACGTAGCATCCTCTAGCACTTATCTAGTAAACCATGTGCATCATTACCCTCAGTACCACTGAAATGAGGTGGCTGGAGTCTACATAATCTCTCTAGATGATGTAGCTCATCGTCGGGCATAACCTGAACCACATGTTCTGGAGCTGGTGCAGCTGGAGGAGTAACTGGTGCAACCACCAGAGCGGGGACCGCCTCCGGCGTCCGAAGTCCATGAACAGCCTGCTCCGGTGTGCGAGCTGCAGGGGTCTGCTGATCACCCCCTGTCTGGGATGTCGATGCAGTAGCGGTAGCTGATACTACCTGAGCCAATCCGGAACACACTAATAATATCTGGGCCAGAGTCTCCCGAAGACCAGGAATGGCAATAGACATCGTCTGGGCCTGAGCTGGGGCTGCCGGAGCATCAACCACTGGGGGCTGCCCCTGAATAGGTACAACGGGCGGGTCAGCTGGCACTGCCTTAGCTGCCCTACCTCTACCTCTACCACGGCCGCGCCCACGGCTGCACCCACGGCCTCTAGCAGATGGTAATGGAGGTCGTCCACCTCGTCTTGAAGCTCGAGTTCTCGCCATCTGCGAGAGAATAGAATACAAAAGTTCAGTTCTCAGGACAACAAGATCGCATGATAGAGTTCAAGAAATGTGAAGTGTTTCCTAAAGGTTCGCAGCCTCCCGAGGATAAGTACAAGCATCCCCGTACCGATCCACAAGACTCTACCAACCGGCTCAAGACTCATGAGGCCTAGTAACCTACGTTCTGATACCAACTTGTCACGACCCCAAACCCGATCGTGTTGGTGCCCTGCACACTGCTAGGCCAGCCCGACCAATCAATATAACTCGTAGAGCTATTAGCTCACCCTTTAACCATTTTAGGCAAAAACAAGGATAGAACAACCGTAGAGAAATAACCAAGTACGGGGATCACGTCCCAAAATAATAACAACTCCCCAAGACCAAGGGGTCACGAGTCATGAGCCTCTAAAGAGTATACAAGTGTAATATGTCTACATCAATACTCAGTGCGAAAATAGATAACAACTTGAATAAAAGTAAGCTGGAAGAGGAGTCAGGTCCTGTGGACGCGGAAGCTACCTTGACTATCCCGAAAGTATCTCCGAGTAGCAACTGGGTCAGGTTTGCTGTGACGTACCTGGATCTGCACACAAGGTGCAGGGAGTAAAGTGAGTACTTCCAGACTCAGTGGTAATGAATAGGGGTAAGACTATAAGAAATCACAATATACCACTATTTAAAGTTGTAATCAAATACCCTGCAACAGTATCAATATCAATAGTATCTGTACTAGCAATACTAGCAGAACAATATAACAGCTATCAGATGTAGCTAAATGCAATGCAATGCATGAAATGACCGCTACGGCGGGTAGCCCGATCCAATTTGGGTACTCGTGCTCGCTACCAGCCAGCTAATATGCAATTGCAGCTTCACAGGCTCAAAAGTAGTTTTTGAAAACTCTTTTATCATTTTTCATTAGAAAACAGTAGATCAGAATTTCCAGAGTTTGGAAAACCATAATGACAGTAATAACTCAGGACTAGTAGTAAAAATAGCATGTCAATATCATAGAAACAATGATAACGATCCTCGCAGGATCCCAATAACCGGCTCACAGCCCAACAATGTACATAACCATCCGAGAAGGAGGTTCACTAGCTCAATAGTAGCCAAAAACACAATATAGTAATATCAGGTCGGACTAAGCCATAGTCCCCAATCACATTCGACCCCACACTCACAGAAGAATACATGTCTCGCCGTAATACATCGTCACAAAGTGGTATACCGGGGTTTCGAACCCGTATGGTCATCACCCACACCCATTACTCACCTCGACTCGGCTCGACGACTAATCTGCAATGCCCTTGCCACGAGAATCAACCTCCGCAGGTGTAGAATCTGATCAAATGTAGTAGAAATACATCAAAATAGGCCAATGGGATGTTACAAAGACAAAGAAATTCAAATTACACCAAAAACTACAAAGTTGCCAGGACCCAACTTTCGGTACGCTTCTAAAAAAATTACGAAAGTCACATATTCGGAATCCTCGTCTCAATACGAGTCATGCATATGAGATTTACCAAAATCGGACTCCATTTGCCCATTCAAATCATTGATTTTCCATAATCTAGGCCTAGGGCTAAAATCCCCCATTAATCTCATTAACAGTGAAATACTCGCAGATTCCATGAGAAAATACCGTAATTAGGCCATAAAACTTACATCCGATGATTACCCGGTAATATTCCCTTCAATTCCCGTCAATATCTTCTCTTAGAACTCAAAAATGGAGGTTATGGGTGAATGGTTCGCGAAAACACTGTTCGAATATTTTAATATAATGACTGCCAGGCATCTCTATGTGATCGCAACCACTGGCCCGCGATCGCGATGAACATGCTCACCAGGCTCCAAAATTACTCTATGCGATAGCGACATACCATACGCGATCACACTGCGCGATCGCATGCATCTATCCGTGATCGCATTGCTTTAATTCCCATACCAACGCGATCGCACACAAGACATCGCGATTGCGACGCATCCCAACATAACCATACGCGATCGTATGGGGACCTCCACGATCGTGAAGAACAAAAGTGTTCTGCACTTATTGCAGCAAAAAACAGCAGTGCATTAGGCATAAAATGGTCCATTTGGACCCCCGGATTCATCCCGAGGCCCCCGAGACCCCAATGAAAACCACCAACCTACACCAAAACACGATACAAACTTGTTCCAACCATAAAAACATGCCCTTAAACACAGAAATCATCGAATTATAGCGGATTCAACTCAAACTTCCGAAACTAACATTCAATCAAAAACCCGACCAAATGATGTCCGAATGACCTAAACATTTGCAGACATATCCAAAATCACATAGCGAAGCTACAGAAATTGTCGGAATTCCATTCGGACTCCCTGATCAAAATCTCACCTATCGTTCAAATTTAACGAAAATTCAACCTTAGCCAATTCAAGCCTATTTCTACACCGGACCTTCAAATTCAATTTTGATCGCTCCCCTGAGTCAGAAATCACCTCCCGAAACTAACCAAATCATCAGAATTGGATTCCGAGCCCTCTAACTAAATAGTCAACTCCAGGTTGACTTTCCATATTCAAGCTTCCTTTCAAAAGGCTATTTGCCTCATTTTCATCCAGAATCGCTCCTAACTCACCTAATAGACTCTAACACCGATATAAAAGCATGAAACATATAAATTCAAGGTAACGGGATGGTAATTACCGTGACGACGGACCGGGTCGTCACAAGGGAGTAGGGGTGAGTTGTAAGTACTCAGTGAGTAATAAGTATATATTAATAGCTGAAAGTAACAAATCCACAGAATACCACAGAGTAAAGCTAAACTACAGTCCGATTCCTCCTACGAACTTGCAACAACAGTACATTACAATTATCATAGATAATTCAATAGATAAAGATGCAATGCAATGCACATGACCGTTACGGCGTGTAGCCCGATCCATTTAACGTCGACGGCGCTCACTGGGGGTGTGTACAGACTCTGGAGGGTCTCCTACAGCCCAAGCGCAATATTACTGCGGCGTGCACCCCGATCTTCATATCATCTGCTGCGGCATGCAGCTTGATGCATCCTCAGTCCACAACATGCATATGAGTCACACAACAGTTAAAATTATTTACTTCCAGGTTCTAGTTCATTAATTTTGAAAATAATTTAATTTTTATTTAATTTTCCAAGAACATGTGACTTAGCATTTCAACATGGTGATTTCAAACCAGGACTGAGATCAGTGATTAAGCAAATAAAGCTATCACATATATAACTATACCCTAGGGATACTACAGGTCGGCACAAGGCCCGAAACTTGGCTTACAGCCCACATACAGTGTGTGTTTCAACCACATAGATCATGTTATTCATATTCGGGATGGACTAAGTCTCAATCCCCAGTCACAATCAATCCCGCACCTGCCACGGGGTGCGAGCCACGCCTTACTAGCGGCAGAATGTGCTAAGCCGGGGTTTCAAACCCTCAGGCTACCATATACACTAACTACTCACCTCTAGCCGGTCGTGGACTCGTCCAGGATGCCTTTTACCTTTGAATTTTCCACCTCATGCGTCGAATCTAGTCAAAACCACATCAATTATATCAAATACGGGTCAAAGAAACATAACCCAATTTAATTTACTCGAAATACGCAATAATGCACCTAGTTGGTAAAACCCGGACCCCGAGCCTGCTTCTCAAAAAATTCCGAAATTCACACCAACAAATTACTCATCTCGCCACGAGTCCGTGCATATAAAATTTATCAAAATCAAAGTTTGAATGGCCTTTCAAAAGTTAAAATTTCGTTTTCATAATCTAGGCCCTAATTCTTCACAATTTCTACCCAAATTCATGAGTTTTGATGTTAATTCTACCATATAATCGTGTTTTTGAGTCAAGAAACTTACCTCCAATAGTGAAAATATGATTAGGGCCGCGTCTGAAATTAATTAAATCTGTTTCTGCTCAGACGCCTCCTTCTATGCGATCGCAATGACTCTATGTGATCGCATAGGGTGAAGTTTTTCGGCCAATTTTCCCTTCTACATGATCGCAATACATCTACGCGATCGCATAGAACAATCCCCCAGGGCCACAAGTTCTTCTCTATGATCGCAACAATGGGTATGCGATTGCACTGTTCAGTCTGCTAAACCTATGCGATCGCACCTTCTGCTACGCGATTGCATAGTGCATTTTCTTACACCCTCTAGGCTCTTCTATGTGATCGCAATGACCCTATGCGATCGAATAGAGCAATCACTGACTGCAATTTTTCTGCTGCAATTTCATGTATAAAATGTTCCCCGTTGGGCATCCGAAATGATCCGGAGACGCCCGGGACCTCAACCAAAACCACAAATATATCACATTACCTCATTCAAACTTTCTCGTAACATAAAAACACCATCGTAAACATCAAAATCACCATTTTCATACGGATTCAAGCATAAGTTTCTTTAAAACTTCCAAAACTAACATTTGATCCTAAACCCGACCAAACACCTCCGAATGACCCGAAATTTTGCACGCATATCCATAATTACCTAACGGATCTACTGCAACTCTCAGAATTTCATTTCGAGCCCTGGATTAAAATCTCACCTACCGTTCGGATTTTCCCAAAATTCAACCTTAGCCAATTCAAGCCTAACACTGTACGAGACCTCCGAATTCGATTCCGAATGCACTCCTAAGTCATAAATCATCCTCCGAAACTAGTCGAATCATCAAATTTCAATTCGAGCTGTCTAACTCATCGGTCAATATTTGGTTGACTTTTCCAAACTATCCTTTTCATAAAGAGGTTTATGGCCTCATTTTTATCTAAATTCCTTCCGATTTGCTTCTAACTTCTCGAACACATATAAATAAGCATATTAAAGTGTTAAATGAAGAAAACGGGGCGATAACTCCTGTAACGACGAGTCGAGTCGTTACAGTAATTCATGCTGGAGATTTGTCATGAAAAAGTATATTCTCCAGTATTTTATACTGGCTGAGCACAATCAAAAACTTTTCTGCCTATAATAATCCAAGTTGTTTATTATAAAATCATCCAACTTATGCTGTAAATACAATTTATGAAGGCATATAAGCCATTTTATTATAATAGAGAAGTTGAGAATAATATCTAGAACAATTGAGAGTAATTACATAATTTATTATTTTTATTCCCGTAGATTATATTGGAGGTATATATGTTAAAAGCACTACGTCCAGCTTTTTATACTGCCTGACAATAATCAAAAAATCTTCTGCCTATAATAATTCAAATTTTTTTATTATAAATTCGTTCAACTTATGAAGTAAATACTATTTATGAAGCCATATAAGCGAGTATATTATAATGGAGAAGTTGAAAATAATATCTAAAACATATGTGAGAAATTAAATAATTTTGCTATAGATTATACTGGAGATGTATATGTTTAAACCACTACGTCCTGTATTCAATACCGAATGTGAATAATTCTAATTATTTCACACTAATTACTTGATTGCTTCATATAGATTATCCGTGCCTTGTTATTGATTATGCGCGAAGGATCATGTCGTGCCTTGTGATATTGATTATGCACGAAGGAACATTCCGTGTCGTTGTTAATTGAACCATGCACGAAGGATCATGACATACCATGGAGGAGAGGATGAGGGTAAAAGCACAAAGGGTGATGTCGTGCAACTATTTGATATTCCTTGTTTTGATATTAATCGTTTCCATTATACTCTAGTTTCCATTACTAATTTAATAGTTGTTGCTAACTGTTGTGTTTCCCCTTTTATGATACTTCTCATTGAATTTGTTACATAAATATTTCTTGTTATCTCGTGGTGTACATATATATAGAACTGCACAGGTTTATGTGAGTGTCTGGTCCTAGGCTTGTCACTACTTCGCCGGGATAGGCCAGGCACTTACCAGCACATGGGATCGGATTGTGCTGATATTGCACTTCTGTGCATTTTTGCACGGGTCCACGTTTTGAGCAGGAGCAGCAGCAGCAGTAGAGTATTCGTGGGAGTTGAGCATTCCGAGACTGAGGTAGCTTGCAGGCGTCCGCAGGCCCGGCGTCTCATCCATTTACTTATACTATTTGTTGTGGTCTCATTGTTCCGAGACAGACAGATATTTTGTTATTTTCTTTCAGACCACTATGTGTAGTATTCATTAGTAGTTCATGAGTTGGTGACTCTACGTCTTGGGTAGAGGATCTCATCAGTGTTTTACCTTGGCATTATTTATCTCTATTTAGAAAGTCTTGCGCATTTCTTAAATTGAATATTTATTTCTCTTGTTGGTAAGTATGAGTATAAAAATATTGAAACAAAACAAGATAATGTTGAATGTATTGGCTTGCCTAGATACCACGAGTAGGAGCCATCACAATCCCGATGTCGGGGGAAAATCCGGGTCGTGACAAGTTGGTATCAGAGCTCTAGGTTACATAGGTCTCACCACTCATGAACAAGCTTAGTAGAGTTTGAGGGTTAGGTACATAGATGTCTGTACTTGCCCTCCAGAGTCTATTGAGTTAGGAAGTAGTCTTTCATTTGTTCCTTCTTGTCGTATAATTTGTTCCTCAAATACTGATTGAATTTCTACTCCGTCCTTTCGCAGATGGTGAGGACACACGCTTCTTCATCCGTTGATCAGCATCCTGAGCGCCAGGTAGCTCCCATGAGGGGCAGGAGCCGAGGCTGTATCAGAGGTCGTGGTAGGGGTAGAGCTCAGCCCCAGGCAGCTATTCCAGAGGTGGAGCCTCATGTTGATATTGGTGAGGAGGTTCCAGTCCCAGCAGCTCCACTGGGCCCAGCTCAGGTCCAAGGGGAGGCCTTATTTACCCCGGATCTTCGGAAGGCTCTGGTCAGGATAGCGGGTTTTATGGACAGCATTGCCAGACAAGGCTTATTACCAGCTGAACCAGCCGCGTTTTTGGTTGGAGGAGGGGCCCAGACTCCTGTTGCACGTACTTTGGAGCCAGTAGCTCCCCAGCCTCATGCACCAATGGTTCAGCCAGCTGTGGCCACTCAGTCGGGTACCACAGCTCAGGCCGGAGATGGAGCGGCCATGACTTCTGATTCTCTATGAAGACTTGATCGGTTCTCCAAGCTATTTACCACTACTTTAGGCGGTGCCACATCAGAGGATCCTCAGGATTTCTTATTCAGTTGCCACGAGATTCTCAAGACTATGGGAATAGTGGAATCCAATGGAGTTGACTTCTGCACATTCAGGCTTTCAGGATCCGCCAAGACTTGGTAGAGAGATTACTATTTTACTTGACCAGGAGGGTCCCCGGCTTTATCATGGGATCAGTTTGCAGAGTTATTTCTGGAAAAGTTTCTCCCTGTTACTCAGCGGGATGCACTTCGGAGGTAGTTTGAGTGCCTCCAGCAGGGTACTATGACTGTCACTCAGTATGAGATGAGATTTGTTGATCTGGCACATCATGCGGTTGTGATACTCCCCACAAATCGAGAGAGTGTTCGCAGGTTTATAGATGGGCTAAATCAGCCGATTAGACTTCAAATGTCTATGGGAGTTGGGAGTGATATATCTCTTTAGGAGGCAGCTAATGCAGCTCGTAGAGTTGGGAAGGCTCTTTCTCGGGGAGGTGGTTATCCTTCAGACAAGAGACCTCGTCATTCCGGTAGATTTAGTGGTTCTTCTTCTGAAGGCAAGGAATCTTTTGATAGGGGCCAGTCTTCCAGACCGTTTCAATCAGCCCTCCGGGCTTCACAGGGTGGACCAGATGATCGTGGGTTTCGTGAGCAGTATTCAGATCAACCTCCCATTAGTGGTCAGCCTCTTCAGAGTGTTCGTGGGGGCCATTCAGGTCGTCGGGGCCAGCAGCCCCATCAGCCTAAATGTTGTTATGGTTGTGGTGACCCAGGTCATCTTGTCAGGTTTTTCTCTTGAGCGACGGGCAACACTCAGCAGCGGTTGTCCTCGTCCCAAGATTCAGGCCCCAGCTGACCCATAGCCTGCCCAGCCAGCCAGAGGCGGGGGTAGAGATCGTAGAGGTAGAGGTCAAGACCGTAGAGGTGGAGACCATCCAGCCAGAGGTAGAGGTCAACCAGTGGATGACAGTCCCAGAGATGTAGCTCAGAGGGGAGGTGCTGATCCCCGATTTTATGCTTTACCAGCCATGCCAGAGGCAGAGGCATCAGATGCCGTGATTACATGTACTATTCTTGTTTGTGACAGAGGTGCTTCAGTATTATTTGACCCCGGGTCTACATATTTATATGTGTCTTCCTACTTTGCACCATATCTGGTCGTGCCTAGCTATGCCCTGGATATTCCAGTTTATGTGTCTACACTAGTGGGTGACTCCATAGTAGTCGACCGGGTGCATCGTTCGTGCGTAGTTATTTTTGGGGTTCTTGAGACCCATGTTGATCTGTTGCTATTAGACATGGTGGATTTCGATGTCATATTGGGGATGGACTGGTTGTCCCCAATCCATGCTATCTTAGATTGTCATGCCAAGACAATGACCTTGGCCTTGCTAGAATCACCCCGACTAGAGTGGAGAGAGACCTCAGGCCACTCCATTCGCACTATTATTTCCTATGTTAAGGCTCAACGCATGGCCGAGAAGGGGTGTCTAGCTTATTTGGCGTATGTTCGTGATTCCAGCAGGGAAATTCCTTCTATTGATTCAGTCCCTATTGTACGGGAGTTTTCTGAGGTTTTCCCTTCAGACCTGCCGGGCATGCCACATCACATGGATATTGACTTCTGTATTGATCTAGCACCGAGCACTCAGCCCATCTCTATTCCACCCTATCGTATGGCCCCACCGGAATTAAAAGAGTTAAAAGATCAGTTGCAAGACCTTCTAGAAAAGGGCTTTATCAGGCCCAGTGTTTCTCCCTGGGGAGCACCCATATTATTTGTGGAGAAGAAGTTTGGCTCGATGTGGATGTGTATTGATTACCGACAATTAAACAAAGTGACGATTAAGAACAAGTATCCACTACCGAGGATTGATGATTTGTTTGACCAGCTCCAAGGAGCGAGGGTGTTCTCAAATATAGACTTGAGGTTGGGCTACCATCAACTGAAGATCAGGGCGGCTGACATTCCTAAGACAGCCTTCGCACCAGATTTGTTCAATATGAATTCTTGGTCATGTCCTTGGGGTTGACCAATGCCTCACCAGCGTTTATAGAGTTGATGAATCGGGTATTCATGCCGTATTTTGATCTGTTCATGATAGTCTTTATAGATGACATCCTGGTATACTTCCGCAGCCAGGAAGAGCACGAGCAGCACCTCAGAGTGGTTCTTCAGACTCTGAAGGTTAATCAACTATATGCCAAATTTTCGAAATGTGAGTTCTGGTTGAGTTCGGTAGCATTTCTGGGTCATATTGTATCAGTGGAAGGTATTCGGATGGACCCAAAGAAGATTGAGGCAGTCCAGAATTGGCCTCGACCAGCTTCAGTGACTGAGATCCAGAGTTTCTTGGGGTTAGCAGGTTACTACCATCGATTTGTAGAGGAGTTCTCTTCTATTGCAGCCCCGATGACCAGGTTGACCTAGAAGGGTGCCCAGTTCCAGTGGTCAGATGAGTGTGAGGCGATCTTTCAGAAGCACAACACAGCCTTGACTACAACACTAGTGCTGATACTACCACGGGTGCAGGGCCTTATACAGTTTACAGTGATGACTCCCGTACGGGGCTTGGAGCGGTATTGATGCATGATGGTAAGGTTATTTTTTATGCTTCGAGACAGTTGAAAATACACGAGAAGAATTATCCGGTTCATGATCTTGAGCTGGCAGCAGTGGTTCATGCCTTAAAAATCTGGAAGCATTATCTATATGGTGTGACGTGTGAGGTGTACACGGATCACAAAAGCCAATAGTACTTGTTCAAGCAAAAGGAGTTGAATTTACGACAACGGAGATGGTTAGAGTTGCTGAAGGACTATGATGTCACTATCCTATATCACCCAGGAAAGGCCAATGTAGTGGTCGATGCATTGAGTAGAAAGTCTGCCAGCATGGGTATTCTCACATTCATTCCGGTCAGTCAGAGACCACTTGCTCTAGATGTCCAGGCCTTAGCCAACCAGTTCATGAGACTAGACATTTCTAATCCTAGCAGAGTGTTAGCCTGCACGGTCGCTCGTTCAACTCTGTTAGAGCGTATCCATGAGAGGCAATTTGATGATCCTCATTTGCGTGACTTGAGAGATACTGTACAGCGGGGAGGTGCCACAAAGGTAACTCTAGATGACGACGGAGTATTGAGATTGCAGGGGGGAGATTGTGTGCCCAATGTCGAGGGGATTCGAGAGTTGATCTTAGTGGAGGCCCACAGTACGCGGTATTCTATTCACCCGGGCGTAGCGAAGATGTATAAGGATTTACGGCAGCACTAATGGTGGCGCATGATGAAGAAGGACATTGTTGCGTATGTTGCTCGGTGTCTAAACTGTCAGCAGGTGAAATATGAGCACCAGAGGCCTGGTGGTGTATTCCAGAGTATCGCGATTCCCGAGTGGAAATGGGAGCAGATTACTATGGACTTCATTACTGGACTTCCTTTGACTCGGAGGAAATTTGATGCTATTTGGGTCATTGTTGATAGGCTGACCAAGTCAGCACACTTCATTCCAGTATCTGTCTCTTACTCATCGAAGAGGTTAGCAGAGATTTACATCAGGGAGATTATTCGTCTTCATGGGGTGCCGGTATATATTATCTTAGATCGGGGTACGCAGTTTACCTTGCGTTTCTGGAGAGTGGTCCAGCAGGAGTTATTCACCCAGGTCCAATTGAGTACAACTTTTCATCCTCAGATGGACGGTCAGTCCGAGAGGACTATTCAGATCCTAGAGGACATGCTTCGAGCCTGTGTCATTGATTTTGGAGGCTCGTGGGACCAGTTTCTGCCATTAGCAGAGTTTGCCTACAACAACAGCTACCAGTCTAGCATTCAGATGGCCCCGTACGAGGCATTGTATGGTAGGCGATGTCGGTCTCCGGTCGGATGGTTTGAGCCAGGAGAGGCTCGGTTGTTGGGTAAAGATTTAGTTCAGGAGGCCTTGGATAAGGTCAAGACTATCCAGGAGAGATTGCGTTCAGCTCAGTCCAGGCAGAAGACTTATGCGGATCATAAGGTTCGAGATGTAGATTTCATGGTTGGTGAGCGTGTATTGCTCCGAGTGTCGCCGATGAAGGGCGTGATGAGGTTCGGGAAGAAGGGAAAACTCAGCCCCAGGTATATTGGTCCATTTGAGATTCTGGACCGAGTGGGAGGGGTGGCTTACTGACTAGCTCTGCCACCTAGCTTATCAGCCGTGCATCCAGTTTTTCATGTATCTATGCTACGGAGGTACCGCGGCGATCCCACACATGTGTTAGACTTCAGTACTGTCCAATTGGACAATGATTTATCCTACGAGGAGGAGCCGGTGGCCATTCTAGACTGGTAGGTTCGATAGTCGAGGTCGAAGAGTTTTCCTTCTGTGCGTGTTCAGTTGAGAGGTCAGCCTCCTGAGGCATCGACCAGGGAGTCCGAGTCTGATATGCGGAGCCGCTACCCACATTTGTTCCCCGACTTAGGTATTTCCTTCTCTTGTCCGTTCGAGGACAAACAGTTGTTTTAGAGGTGGAGGATGTGACGATCCAAAGGGTTATCACCTATTTTCCTCACTTGTTCCGCACTTCTGAGGCCTTGAAAACCTCATTTTATGTTGCCTCGATTTACGTGCATAATTCGGGCCTGTAGCCGGAAAGATTTTGTGATAGAATATGTAAATTCTATGAAACATTTAAAGAAAAATGATATTATTATTGATATATTTGACTTCGGTCAACATTTTTGGTAAACACATCCGGACCCGAGATCGGACTGTCCCGTAAGGTCCGTAGGAAAATATGGGACTCGGGCATGTGTCCGTAGTCGAATTCGAAGGCCTAGAGCCTAAGATATGAATTTTTCCGTTAAATCGATTTTGCTGAAATTATTAAATGAAAATGGATTAAACGACCAAGGTATCGGGCTCGTATTTTGGTTCCGACACTCGGTACAAGTCTTAATTATTATATATGTGCTTTCTGCAAAGTTTGGTGACATTTGGATGTCGATTGATGTGTTTTAATCCTTGAGTTCCAAATTTGAAAGTTATGAAACTAAAAGAAAGATAATCATGAACTTGAGGCTTGATTTGATGAAAACGATGTTATATTGGCGATGTGATCGCGCGAGCAAGTTTGTAATATGTTTTTGAAGTTGTGTGCATGTTTGGTTTGGAGCCCGGGGGGCTCGGGTAAAGATTTGATAGGCCGTTGGAGCAAATTCTAAAAAATAACACAGCTGGTATTTCACCCAACTGGTATCTTCGCAAATGCGAAGATTTTCTCGCAATTGCGAGAAGAGCCAGGTTAGCCTTGCTTCGCAAATGCGAACCAATCTTCGCAAATGCGAAGATGGCAGGGGAGTGCAAGGGTTCGTAAATGCGAACTATACCTCGCAAATCCGAGGCCTTCAGTAAATAGCCCATCTTCACAAATGCGACTAAAATGTCGCAAATGCGAAGGCCCCAGTAATTCAGCCTTGTTTGCAAATGCGAACATAATATCACAAATGTGATGCTGACAGTCCCCAAGCCTGGTATGTTCGCAATTGCGATAACCGCAGCTGTGCAAATTTATACTTAAACGAATTTTTGACCTCTTTTCTTCATTCTTTCAAAACCCAACACACCACACACGATTCTCCATGAGCAAAATCACTCCAAAATACTTGTAAGTCACTTTTTACTTAATTCTTTCAATTCATAACATCATTAAACATGTTTTTCAAGAGAAATCAAAGGTTTTCATGGTAGAAATTCTTGTTTTTTGGGTAAAACCTAGGGTTTTCATGAATTGGGTAATTGGACCTCGAATTGAGGTCCGATTTTGAAACAAATCATATGTTTGAACTCGTGAGGGAATGGGTAACCGGATTTTGGTCCGAACCCCGAGTTCTGACCACGTGGGGCCAGGGGCGTTTTGGGAAATTTTGCGGTAAACTTTGAGAAAACCATTCTTAAGCATCCAAACTAAGTTATATAGTATTTATTAATGTAATGGAATCGATTGTGGTTAGATTCGAGCAAGTTGAAAGCGAAAATTCGAGGTAAAGCGGTAGTTGAAGGATAAATTTGGCTTCAAGGCTAGAGGTAAGTGTTTGATCTATCCTAGCTTGAGGGAATAGGATGTATGTGCTATTTTCTATGTGATCGAGTGCGGTGTATGGGCTGTGGTGACGAGCATCCATACACCGGTGTCTAGCATGACCGTGAGTCATTGTTGATATCTATTGTGGGATGTTTTTAAGATGAAATCTTGAACCCTTGGCGGGTTGTGAAATTGATCACTGTTTTCCCTAGCCGGGACTTGTTGTAAAATGGATTATTGTTTTCCCTTGCCGGGACCTTGTTGTGATGATTATTGTGTCCCTTGCCGGGACGGTTCATGATTATAGTTTTCATTCTTTTGCCCTTAACTGTGATTGTTATTTGGGTGAGGAAGAGTGATAATGCACGAAGGGTGATGTCGTGCCTTGTTTACTGATCTTTGAACGAAGGGTAATGACGTGCCTTGTTTGTTTATTATGCACTAAGGATCATGACGTGCCTTATATTATTGATTATGCATGAAGGATAATGCCGTGCCTTGTTATTTATTATGCACGAAGGATCATGTCGTGCCTTATGATATTAATTATGCAAGAAGGAACATTTCGTGCTGTTGTTAATTGAACCATGCACAAAGGATCATGCCGTGCCATGGAGGTGAGGATGAGGGTAAAAGCACTAAGGGTGATGCCGTGAAACTATTTTCTATTCCCTGTTTTGATATTAATCGTTTCCATTATACTCTAATTTCCATTACTGATTTAATAGTTGTTGCTAACAGTTGTGTTTCCCCTTTTACGATACTTCTCGTTGAATTTGTTACTTGACATTTCTTGTTATCTTGTGGTGTACATATATATAGAACTGCACAGGTTTATGTGAGTGTCTAGTCCTAGGCTTGTCATTACTTCGCCAGGATAGGCTAGGCACTTACCAGCACATGAGGTTGAATTGTGCTGATACTGCACTTCTGTGCATTTTTGCACAGGTCCAGGTTTTGAGCAGTAGTGCATTAACTCTCAAATCATGGTACGGCATTACCCTTCGTGCATTAGCACTCATCGTCTCTTCTATTTACTTATGCTATTTGTTGTGGTCTCATTGTTCTGAGACAGACAGATATTTATCATTTTCTTTCAGACCATTATGCGTAGTATTCATTAGTAGTTCGTGAGTTGGTGACTCCACGTCTTGGGTAGAGGATTTCATTAGTGTTTTACCTTGGCATTATTTATCTCTATTTAGAAAGTCTTCCGCATTTCTTAAATTGAATATTTTTTTCTCTTGTTGGTAAGTATGAGTATAAAAATATTGAAATGAAACATGATAATGTTGAATGTATTGGCTTGCCTAGCTACCACGAGTAGGCGCCATCACGATCCCAATGTCGTGGGAAAATCTCGGTCGTGACAAACCCGATAACCAGAGTACCCTCCAGGCATAAATTCTCAAATGGATGATATTACTAAAATCCTCAGATTTGGTTTAAATTTATAATTAATCAAGTGACTACATGTCACACTTATACAATATTCCTGTGACAAGCTCCCACCATCTTCCGAAATAATTAACAGGCCTAAACTCTGCATTGTCACACTGCATTAGTCTCATTTCAACATACTGCAACTTTTAATAACGCTTAATTACTTCAAAATTATTTTCTTCAGGATGTTACACTCTCCCCCACTTAGGGCCATTCATCCTCAAACACATAACGTAGCCTATTCCTTTCTTCACACATCTTAATATCTCAAATTTTTTATCTCCCAATTTTTTTTTTCAAAATTTCGGCAGAGCCTCCCCTGTAATTGGGTCTATCCACCTGCTAGAGTAACAATAAAATAACTCCTATCAACTGATCCACAATACAATGAAACATCACAATATATATATGAATAATACTAATCTCTGCATTACAAGCATCACTGTATCATAATGATACATGGACATGAAACACATCATTTGTATGCTCATAATAGTTGTTCATAAATCAAAACATTGCCAATTAACCTTATGTTAACAAACATCTCATTTCAGACCTCCGCTTTAATCACAATGAAGCATGAAAGTCTCATAATTACTTACCCGAATTGACGAGTCACATTTAAAGCCACTTGGGCGCTTATCCCATAGACTAAAGATCAACGTTTACAACACACACAAAAAATGACTGAATATGAAAAGAGAATACACAAGAAAATAAGCCTAACAGGCATGACTCCTATTTAAAATATAGTACAAAATTTTTAAATTTCATAAAATGAGAATTTTTAATCACATAAAATTTTCAGCGCCAGGACCTTGTCCTTATATAACATCCACCGCAGCTTCTAGCTCGGTTTAAAGCATTTCACATCATATAATTATTCGAGGATATCACCCTCAACTCTGAATTCACAAGTATTTGCACATTGTGCCAACTAAACATTTTCATTTCCTTTCTTTCTTCTTTTCAATAATTCCCGTCAAATAGGATCACAACATATAATGAACCCTTATACCGATAGGGCATATAATTTACAATAGAAATTAATTATCCTGAAATTAGAGCAAAACCCAATGTAGTAAGTAATAGAAAGTCACTTTTAGCCTCATAGATATTTTTAGTGACCAACACATAATGATAGGGATAGTTATCTCCATATAATAGTCCAACGTAAGTGTTCACATAAGTGGATTTTAGGATTACGAAACTCACTCATTAGTGATGCATGTTAAGAGGACTTGCCTCAGTTTTCAAACCAAATCAAGTTAAGGAAAATATCATTTTTTTAACAATCAGAATTGTACATGTAATGACACCATCTGGTGTAGTGGACTTAGCCACACTATAGCAATTATATCAATGGGTCAGGCATCTACCTCTTAAGCGTTATCTACATATCTAACTTGTAGCGTACATAGATTAGTAACTATAATGGAGTGTGTTGACTGTGCGTTCTAATGAAATAGATTTCTCCCAAGTCTAGGATAATTTATCATGATGTTTCCACTATCATCACATTCATAACAACTTATCCGCAGTTCGGCCACTCATGGTGAGTCTATGCCAGATAACTAGAATAACCATTTAAGGAATCCCATGCTAGTGGTGCATTAAAAAATGATTACCCTATGAGAGTGTCGTGATTAACTGGAGCATTACGAGTATTCTGAAATCGATTCAACTTCCCTGTTGTTACTGAAATATAGAATTATTATGGACATAGGAACATCAAAGGTCCCAACATCATCCCATAAAAATCCCAGCTCTTCTCGTATACAAGTTTCAGAGAACTTTTGAATACCACTGAAATACATTGCTGGCCAAATCTGATATGACACATGACCCACAAGTTGATCGTTGATAATAAACTCCTTTCACTTGGCGCAAGCCATAAGATACATCTTGATAATCCACAATACTAACCTTTATCGCTTGTACGTCATCATCATAAGACAACTTAAGACATTCCTTTGGTACATGTCCTTCTTAGGACAGTTAAACTCACTTCCCCCAGTATCGTTGTTGCTAGTTGTACCCTTCGCTAAATAGACATCTCATACGAACCATATAGTCTTTATTACCACCAACTATGTTTAGATCTACATCCACCTCGTGATTCTACCATTAATGCGACGATTAGGCAGTTAAGTAAACATTTTCAAGACCGTACTTATCAACCGAATGTCAGAACCTAGTGCACCCACATGTGCACAATTGAATGGATCTCTCAATACTCTTGCATTATCGATATGGATGACACGCGATAAGAATAGTTGAGTACAGTCTTGGATCCCTTATAGTCCCTCTATTTCATCACAAACCGTCAGTGCATACTTGATACCGAGTGTGCAATTTCAATTCACGAGTGGATGCAAAAGAACATATGATATAGGCTCCAACTGAATAAATGACGCAAGATAAGGAATGAAATGAAGTGGAATTTTCCTAACGGTTACATTGCCTCTCGTAGATAAATACAGACGTCTCCGTATCGATCAGCGAGACTCTAAGTAACCGGTTTGTGTCCCGTGACTCCTATGAACCTAGAGCTCTGATACCAACTTGTCACGACCCTACTTCACCAATCGTGAACCTGTCATGACGGCACCCAGTCTTCGCGACTAGGTAAGCCTAAAACGATGCAAAATATACAATTTCATGGAATAAAGATAAGATAACAGCGAAATAATGTAAATGAAATGTAATAAGTGCCACTCGGCACATACATTTCGCCAAATACCACTAGGCAATATACTACCAAGACCCTGGAAACCCACGGGCAACACAGACTAAGAAATAAAACAATTGTGGCTCTATGTATCAAAAATCTCTATACAACGAAAATAAGGGAAACAAATAATATCACTAATGAGAATAGAGGGGGACTCTCCGGATCCGCGGACGTACCAGATCATACCTCAAGTCTCCTGAAAGTGCTCCTAAATCACTTGTAATGTGCCTGATCTGATGTACCTGTATTTGCACAATAAAAGTGTGCAAAAGAGTAGTATCAGTACACCACGGCGGTACTCAGTAAGTGCCAAGCCTAACCTTGATGGAGTAGTGACTGTGAGCACGTGATTTTTGCCCTAAGCAATAAAATTCCAAAATTAAAATAAAATAATTTTTTTTGTGTGCATTTATATATCTGTTTGAAATAAGATGCATTTGTGTGTATGAACAATTATAAACGAAAATTAGAAAATTATTAAAAAAAAATAGGTTAAGTCTAAATATCACAATTAAAGTAATTTAAAGAAAATTAACAAAAAATACAATAATACTGGAAATTAGAGAAAAATAGCAAAAAATATCCAAAAATATCAGAAAAATTAGAGAAAATAGGAAATAAAAGAATTTTAACAATTGAAAATGAATATAAAAAGAGAAAGTGAAATAAAAAAGAAAATACCAAGAAAATAATTAAAATACAAGGAAAATACACAAAAATACAAGAATTGGGCCAAATACTAGCCCAAATGCAATTGGACCAAATTAAAGAAGAAGTCCGGTCCAGTTCTTTAAGTAACACTGATCTCAACCGTCCATTTATCAAATCCAATGGCTGAGAATCAATCCGGAATTAATTAACTCAATAGAGTTTTTGTGATCAAATCTGAGCCGTCCATCTATGAGATCTAACGGATATGAATCAGCCTTCATTTTATGTGGACCGTTGTCGTTTAGGAGCAATCAATCTTGGCCATTGATCATCAATGATCCAACGGCCAGGAATCAGTCAAACATAACGAGTATATAAGGGTCCGGTCTCTTCAGAGACCGGCCATTCTCATGTATCTCTAACCCTAGCCGCCTCTGCTTCGTCTTCTTCTTCTTCTCTTCTCATCGCCGGCCATGGAGACTGGCCGCCTCTCATGGCCATCTCCGGCCATCTTCTATCCCCAAACCTTTCTTTTCTTACTTCTCTACCCCATACCACCATAGATAACCCAAGAAATCCCAAAACCCCGAACTTCTTGAAATTCCGGTCATCGGAGTTCTTCTCCGGTGACCCCACAACTATGACACATGCTCCCAAATTAACACCATTGAACCCTCATCTCCTGATCTATCACCCCACATAAGCCACTTTCCTCGAATCTTACCCTAACTGCTCGAATCTTCAAAAACAAGTCACCGGAACCTAACTCCGGTCGACCCAAAACTTAACCCTAAATCAAAACCCTCTTTTAAACACCCATGAACCTGTCTCGGCTGCTAAAATACAATAAAAGACTTCAACTTGATGTCTGAGAAGAAAATTGGAAAAAGAAAGAACAAGAAAAAAAAAAGAAAAATGGGGAATAGCTTAGGAGACAAATCCTGCGAGCTAAGTTCCCTACCCTCTTATTTTTCTATTTTTCTGTGGTTTATTGAATATTGATTTTAGTGTTCTTCTCTGATATTTTTTGATTTGCATGTTAAGGGTTTACCTGATTTCTCTTCATCTTCATCTCTTTTCTGTTTTGATTCAGCATTAGTCAGACGCATGTTAGTTTCTTTCATTGAAATAATTTCTGGTATAACTTTATTTCACTTTTTGTTTCTTTGGTCTCTTTGATAATACTGTCGGTTACACCTTGATTAAATGTACTCAAGTATTTTAGGGTTTCCTGTTAGCCTTTGACATGAGAGATATTCTGATTATGCCTTTTTGTGTTTAATTGACATGATATGCTTGAAGTCTGAATTATGAAGTTGTTTGATTGAAATTCAACAATATTCAAATTTCCCCTCTGAGTTTTGGTTAAAGGGCAAATGATTCTATTTTGTGGCTATTGTGTGCAATTTAATTTGAAAAGGTTGTATCTGTAATAATTTTGTGTTATTTGACTGTTATTAAGCCTAATGTGCTTAGGGAATATTGGTTATAGCTGTAATAGAGAAGTATTTGATAATTGGCTAAGTTTGAAAGTATGTCAAATAGTTTAGTAGGTTAAAATTGAAAATAACATAAAAATGGTTACAATTGAAATAAGTAATAGAGTGGTCAGTATTGAAACTGTCCAACTCTGTAACTCTTTAGGTTTAAATTCAAATGGTTTCTGAAAATGGCCAATTGTTTAATAATAAGACTTGAATCTGAAACTGGCCAGTGCCTTAATCTAATTCTAAGTGGCCAGTGATTAGTAATTGACTAATTTTGTAAAGCCAAGTCCAAACACTAGACTGGCTAAACTTCAAAAGGTATAGACTTATGTAAATAAGCAGGCTAGTCTGCAAATCAACTCTAATACGGAAAATGAAAAGAAAAGAGGCTAAAATTGAAATAAAATTGAAGTTTAGTCTGGCCAGATCTTAAATGACTTATAACTAGTGGCCGGTAATTAAATAAGAGCTGAAACAACACACCTAGACCTGGACAAGGCCGGGTAAATAGCAGTTGCCAGTAAGGGTATAATAGGAATAGAAAATGGCATAATTATGGATTTAATAGAGCATATAAGGACATTTAAGACATTTAGGCCTATGTTTTCTGCAATATTGCTCAAAACTAAGGGTAAAATAGACCCAAATAAAAGGCAAATCAGTAAATACGTTTAGCAAGTGGGAGTATACTAGTAATACACCCCAAATAGAATCAAATGGAACCTTCCAGCACATGCTGGAAGGCAAATTCAAATCTGAAATAGGTATTGAAGTGTAACAGTTGAAAGAATTCAATGGAGGAAATCAGAAATAACTTTTCAAATCCCCCCCCCCCCCAAAATTTTCACCAATCCCTCCTATAAATAGAACTCACTCAAGCCTGATTAAGGGCTGGATTTTTGAACAAAAATTCAGAGATATACTCAAATAAATACATATAACAACTTTGCCTGGGTTAGTCGAAGCTTATTTCTGGAAGCTGTAGGGAATCTATTGCTATTCTAATAGTTTCCTACTGTCTTTTGCTGGATATTGCTTTGCTGTGTCTGGGATTCAATTTGATTGTTGAAACTCATTTGTGTCACTGTGATTCAATCTCCCATATTGCTGTTACATTGTTCGCTGTGGTCTACTTGCTTATTTCCTGCCTTCATCTCCCTACTCATTCGTTTTTCTATTGCTGAATCAGGTACACGATTCGAACCATGTAATTACAATTGGAGTTGAAGTGAAGAAATAAACTATCAAATTGTTACAAATTCTATTATTGATTTCTGAATTTAGCTGTTGTAGTTAGATTATAACTCAGCTTAAATTGTAATTCGATAGGACATGTTGTATAATTAACTCGTATGAGGTACGGATAAACTGAAAATAATGTAATAGTGTAGTAAGTAGATTAGTATATTAGTGTTAATCAAAATCACTTTGATAATTAATTAGGTTAATCATTAATCCGATATAAAAACAAAAACACATATAAGTAGATAGTTAATAATATTAATATGCAGTAATTACTTTAAATTAGAGCTAATTAGTTTAATATGAATAATATTAGTAGTCAATGAAACACTGCGGATACAATGAAGTCACATATCATGTTAATATAGTTTTATGTTTAATCATTTAGTTAGTTCTCTAAATACTGCAAATAATTGAGTTTAGCATGTTAGTAAATAATAATGATACTGATTAGCTTTAGATACGAAGTAGTTAAATTCATTAGTTTAAAATGAGTTTTTAAATATGAAAACAAAAACAGTTTGTTAATTAGATTTCATTCACATTGAACATTTAAAGTCTGAAGTTCACTATTGTAATTCTGTATTTCTCTTCTGTTTATCGAATAAAATAGTTTAAGTGCTTATTTTCTAAGTATCGATCCTCTATGTATTCAATGAGTTCCGGTTTATATTACTTTTCTCTGATAATATCTGATCTGGGCCTAAATAATTGCGAAGGCCCAGAATCATGTGAAAACGTCATTTGGCTTCTGCAAAATATGTTTCAGTATGTTCCTGGGTTTTCAATATCCAGGAATGTAAATTGATATGTAGTAAGCCCAGAATGTCCAGGCCCGTGTAAATAGAAATAAGACATGGACTTAAGTTTCTGAAATGCAATGAACTAGGGGAAAAAACCAAAACTAGAAAACCATAATATATACATATTAGGATTGGACTGTAAAATTAAAACGGGACGAGCCTCACAGCGGGGCCCCCAAATAAACAAGTAAATTATATATATGTTAGACTCGGGAAGGTTGCTAGATAATTTCACAACCTTTCCAAAATATTAAAAAGCCGATAGACGATTTAGGCACGACATAAAATATACTTTCCCTAATACGAGTGCACATTTGATGTGACTCAAATCATAAATCCTGGCGAAGCCGAAACGTGTTAAAGGTCACAGGCGTACTGGTTGCAGTGTGACTCGAAATACATTTTCGCGACGTCGTAATTCGTAAAAATATTAAAGTTGAAACATGTACATATTGTTAAAAGGCATGTAATAAGTCATATGAAACCGAAAATAACAGTTGAGCGACCGTGCTAAAATCACGGAATTCGGGAGTGCCTCTTACCTTCTCCCGGGTTAACAAAATTCCTTATCCGATTTCTTGTTATGCAGACTAATAAAAACAGAGTCAATTTCCTCAGATTCGGGATTAACCGGTGACTTGGTACACCATTATTTTCCCAAGTGGCGACTCTAAAATTATAAATAAAATCCCGAACCGATTGTCCTTTATTTGGAAAAACTCCCTCCTCGTTGTTATTATATCCTTCCCGGGGTATTCATAATATCGAGGTATACCTTATTCTCTTGATCGGGAATTAAACCAAAAAGGTAGTAAAAAGGGAGGTGTGACAGCTCTGGCGACTCTGTTGCAGAAGAGCATCCCAGAACTTCGGTTCAGGGTTTAAGGATTCAAGCTCCTTAGAATTGCCGTTTTTGGTATTATTTGACTTTGTTACATGCTTTGATCAACATGCTACGTGTTTTATCGCTTTGATATTATGTGGATTATATATATAAACTGTGCCGAAAACCTTTCTCTTCTTCATCTCCGGGGATGTGCTTACTGGTTGAGACTCCCCTTTCGATTAAGTTATACCTAAAATAAGAAACAAAGGTCGGATAAGTTACAAAGCCGAATGACCCCGCGGGTCACTGGTACGTAGCCTCCTCCTCGACCTGAGTTGTCCACTCAGGTACATGGTCTAGCATTCTATGAAACTATGAGATATTGAACATAGGTCTAGGACGATTATTTGCATCATAACTGACTTAGGGGACTCAACACCGGGGTTGGGTCCGTCTAGGACAGATGACCCGGTAATTTAAGACCGAGCATATTATTTGTTGCATTTTTAATTGTCTTTGATCATTATGCGGACCGGCAAAATTCCTGAGAAAACAAAAAGAGAATATTCTGAAAAAAAATGAGGATTGAGATATTAGTGTTGTTGGAAAAATGAAAAGAAAATCAGAAAATAGGGAAAACATTGTTGTTGAAATAATTGGTCAAATAATCTGACCGAACTGTGTAGGTTTGATTTTCGCCATTAGGCGGGATACGTAGGCAACCCTTGAACGGGTCCAACTACCCTTTTAGAAAATGACCAAAAAAAATATTTTAGTTTCGAATAATCGAGGTGATTGCTACTTTTGGAAATAGCCGAATGTTCTGAAAGGATGCCGGAAGGCTGCTTTGGCAAAAATGGCCACTTGAAAAATCATGTCTTTGTCTTTTTCAAAATAAAAACCTGAAAATGAAAATTGGCTTTGAAAAAATATTTTTCCTTTTTTCTGAATAAAATCGCCTTTAATAAATGTGCAGGATGAGCACAATATATAATGAACCCTTCACTTTAATGAACAAAATCCCTTTGGAGCTAAGATTATGGTGGAACGACATGGGACATGAAGGACAAGATTGGGTCAAAAGTTACTTGAAAGACCTTACGGGATTAATGGACATAATTCCCCAAGGCGATATAATTCGAGCACTTGTCACATGCTGGGATCCTACACATAATGTCCTACATTTCTCGGACTTTGAACTCACTCCTACTCTTGAGGAAGTTGCTTACTATATAGGGAAAAATGAGGTTCCCCTAAAATAAAAATACTTGGTAGCTCCGAGAGCGATAACGGTGCACCGATTCCTCGACTCTCTGAATATTGCTCGGAATGTCCACAACGAGGATTTGGCTAATGGGTTTTTCTCCTTAAATTTCATCTACAGTAGATATGGATATGTCGGGGGTTTCAATGACCCTACAAACATACTCTGTAGTAAGTCAAATCGAGCCAAATGGGAGGAACGTAGGCGATTCGCCTTTTTAGTGGCGTTTCTCGGGCTAATCATATTCCCAAGAAAGTATGGGCACATTAATATAAGAGTTGCGGGGGTAGCCAGCAATTTGCTCATACAAGATAATAGCACCGTGGCGCCAATGATCATAGCCGATATCTACCATGCCCTTACAACATGTAAAGCAGGGCACGACTTCTTTGAAGGATGTTACTTGATTCTGCAAATTTGGTTGATAGAACATTTATGCCGTCATCCTTCGTTCTCAAGTTATGGGCCATCTGAAAAGACGTGCCTTAATGAATTCTATACGAGAACAAAAGGAGTTAAGCTGTCGGAGGGAGCTAAAGGTTGGATTTCATACTTACGATCATTGACCGATAGCCAAATCGATTGGGCATACGGATGGTTGCCCTTAATAAGGTGATATACATGCCGACAGAAGGGTCACATTTCTTGATCATGGGCCTAAAAAGCATCCAGCCTTATGCACCCTAAATGGTACTATGACATTTTGGGAGATATCAAGTTATACCGAAAGATGGGGACCTCAGTTTACAAGCAATAGAGATTAGTCCGGACGGACAATTGCCGGAAGCAAAGATCCGACAGATTTAGAATAAGTGTCAAAGCTTGAAGGTAAACACTTGTGTGGAAAACAGAGCTCAGGGAGAAATATCGCCAGGGTATGCCACATGGTATCGTCAGGGTATTGAGCATGATAGACCATTGAAAAGGACTCACATTCAAGATTTGGCCGAGTAGTCTAAGGAATATGGAAATTGGGTGGCCAGAGAAAATGAGTAAATAGCCAAAATCAGCTTGCTAAAAAAACAGTTTCGAGATCTCCAATTCGAGAGCGGTTTATAGACAGCATCTGACGAAGGAGAAAAAAAGAAGCTGAGAAAAGAGAATGAAATCTTAAAGGCTCAAGTTGCAAAAATGAAAATTGCATCTGAGACCCCAGTTCGCCTAGCCCGAGAATAGAAATTGATTGAAAATCTTTGGCGCAAAGTAAATGACTACAGCTTCGATATTGATAAAGCAGAAAAGGATTTAGTTAGGGTTCGGAAACAACTGGCCAAAGATGCCGAGGAAAGGGCTAGAATGGTTCAGCAACTACAAGATAAACACGAAGTTGAGGTAGCTCGATTGAGAAAGAAAGTCATTACAGCCACAGTCAAAAGTAGCAAGATAATTAAAGAGTTTGAAGAAGAAAGAGAGCATTGTTACATGGCTATGGCTCGATTATAATTTGAGTTACAACAACTACAGAAAGAGAACCAACAAACCTTAGACGCTCACGCCAAACAGATCAGCAGGCTGCTTCAAGGAAAAAGGGTCATTCGAGAAAGAATCATCAATATTGCTCAGTACATCACCAGAAAATGCCAATTGTGTGAAGATATGTCCCAGGCAACATTCGCCTCAGCCGTAAAGTTCTTTGTAAAGCAAGTCATGTCTGACCTAGAAGTGGATTGGCATATAGGCTCGCGGCAAGACCGAACAATGTCTCGCGGGCATTAGGAGCATTAATGTACTCATATGGCATGCATATTGTATTTGTATTCCTTTTGCATTAGTAGCACAATGTCATTTTGTAATCAATGTTTTAGAGTATCAATGAAAAGTTCAAAAGAAAGTTGTTGTCATTCTTTTTCCGCTTTATACCATTCATCTTGGCAATAGGCAAATATGTAGGAACAGAGAAGCAAAATTGAAAAATGAAAAATTGAAAATGAAAAAATAGAAAGAAGAGAAAAAGAAAGAATAAAAAAAGAAGAAAAAAAAGAAAGAAAAGAGAATGAAAAGAATGAAAAAGAAGAGATGATTGTTGATCCAAAATGGAATAAATGCCAGAATGAAGCATAATGATCAAGGGCAAAAGTTGTGATTTTTAATCGTTACATCTTACTCCTTTATGTACTAACTATTAACAAGTGTTGTTAATGAGAATCAGATTTCAGCTGGCAACTGGCATTCTGGCACATCATCATTACAACACACGATCAAAAGCTATGTCTAAGGCTGTGACTCAGGAGATTGAACCTACTATCATGGACCCAGTACATGAAGAAAAGGTTGTAGATGTTGCTGGTATGAAAGAGGAGATGTATAAGCTAAAGTAGCAAATGTCAGAAATGTACCAAACCTGGTCTAGGGGTCAACCTTTACCCACATATCCAGCCAATCCAGCATATGTCCCCCCCCAGGCACCACCACCACTAGCCAAACAGATTCCACCTCAACCACCACAGGTCGCCCCGGTATATGTGGCACCACCACCTGTTGCTCTGCATAAATCGTCAAGTGAACCAGTGTTCCATGTGCAAGACGCGCATTACTATCTGCCCGAGCCAACACTTAGGCAGTATGACTCCTATACCCCACTTATGGAGATAACGGAAGAAAAGCCCGTCAGGAACTTGGAGCAAGAAGAAATGGCACGGTATATGAGAAGTTTGGAACAATATTTCCGTAACGTACAAGGGCTAGGAGGCCAAGTGAGCATCGCATATAAAGATTTGTGTTTGTTTCCAGAAGTGCGACTCCTGGTTGGATTCAAGCTACCTAAGTTAGACATGTACGATGGACACGGGGATTCGGTAGCCCATCTCAGGGGTTATTGTAGCAAGATGCATGGCGCAGGGGGAAGAGATGAACTGTTGATGGCGTATTTTAGCAAGAGTTTAAGCGGTTCTGCGCTAGAATGGTATACCCGTCAGGATCACGCTAGATGGTTCATCTGGGATGATCTAGCTCAGTTATTTGCTAACCACTTCCAGTACAATTTGGAGATAATTCCAGACAGGTTATCGCTAACAAAAATGGAGAAGAAACCCGGGGAAAGTTTCCGGGAGTACGGCTTTAGATGGAGAAAACAAGCAGTACGAGTGGATCCTCCTATGAAGGAAACATAAATGGTGGATTGTTTTCTACAAGCCTTAAAGCTTACTTACTATGGTCATCCGGTATCAGTTATTGGTAAAACTTTTAATGAAGTGGTGAAAATGGGGAGTTTCGTAGAAGAAGGATTGAAAACCAACAATATCATGAGCTTTTCGACTATCAAGGCCACAAACCAAGCAATACAAATCGGAAATGGGGGATCTATCGTTAAAAAGAAGAAGGAAGAGGTTGCAGTTGTTGAAAGTAGACCGTGGTCTCGGGGCAAAAATACATACCATCACCCACCTCGTCCATACCAATCATACCCACCAGCACCTTACAACCCACCTCCACCATATTATTCACCCACTACCCCACATTACTCTATCTCATATGCTCAACATTACCCACCGCCTCCATATGTATGGCGAGCCCAAACTCCACAAAATGTCTACCACACACAAAACACCTACCCACCTTCTAGAACATATAAAAATCCAAATAGACTCAGCTTCCGTCCAGATCCGGAGGTGAGAAACAGAGCCCAAGCATAGAAAACATTCACCCTACTGGGGAAATCTTACACCAGTCTTTATCATCGCCTGAAGGAGTTGGGGATGCTAAGCCCGATTGAGCCAAAACGTCCAAACCCACCACCCAGAAACATTGACCAGTTAGTCAGATGTGAATATTGCTCTAGGGCATCGGGGCAAGATACTGAATAGTGTTGGCACTTGAAATCTTCTATATAGGAGCTCATTGACACTAGGAGGATCTAGGTGCAGGCTCTAAATACTCCTAATTTTACTTAGAATCCATTACCTGCTCAACATGAGACGCACATGATAGAGTTAGAGCAAGGAGAGAGCAGCAAGAAACCGTACCAATCGGTGATGATGATAAAAGCCAATAGCAAAATGGAAAAAAAGGTTGAGAAAGAGAAAGCGACAGCCAAGTTACCAGTGAAAAAGTCGCTAGTGGTTGAAACTATGAAAATTGTGGTGCCAGGAACTAAACCATTGTTGACAGTAAGAGGAGCATACATAGAACCTGTAGTAATTAAACCGGTGGTGCAAATGCCAGTGTTAGATACTAAATCCATACCTTGAAACTACAACAAAGTCACAGTGATGTACAAGGGAAAAGAGGTTACATGAGAAGTCAATGAAACACATAGCCTGACTCGTTTCGGGCGATGCTTTGCCCCGGAAGAGTTAAGGAAAACGAAGATGGTGAAGGATAGTCATGTGAAGAAAGCGGTTTCTGAAGAAGAAGCAGAAAAGCTTTTGAAAAAGATAAAAGCTCAAGACTATTCGATAGTAGAGCAGCTGAGAAAGATGCCTGGACAAATTTTATTTCTTTCATTGTTAATCCACTCTGAAGAGCACAGGAAGGCATTATTGAAGATTCTGAACGAAGCACATGTCCCCGAGAAAATCTCAGTCTACCATCTTGAAAAGATCACGAACAAAATTTTTGAGACGAGCAAGATAACATTCTCGGATAATGAATTGCCAATTGAAGGGATGGAACACAACAAAGCACTTTATCTCACCGTCAAAAGCGAAGAATCTGTGGTTACTCGGGTCCTAGGACAACGGGTCAAGTGCAAACATTTGTCCACTCTCAACTTTGGGAAAACTGAAGATTAGTCCTAATAGAATCCGTCAAAACAGTGTGAGTGTACGGGGGTTTGACAGAGGAAGCAAAAATACTTTGGGAGACATTGTGCTGGAAGTCACCATTGGACCGGTGGACTTTACCATGGAATTCCAGGTGTTGGATGTCACCGTTTCTTATAATCTATTACTGGGACGTCCATGGATCCATGCGGCCAAAGCTGTACCATCTTCCCTGCACCAGATGGTAAAATTCGAATGGGAATAATAGGAAATTACAGTACATGGAGATGATGATGCTTGTAACACCATAATGCCTTTTGAAGAAACCGAAGGGGACAAGGGCCCACGAATGTATCAGGTGACGGATGTGTGGTAGTTAAAAATATATTCGAGGGGAAAGCATGCCAATTCCTATAGTGGAACCTACAACAGTAATGGTGGCTAAAGAAATGATCAGAAATGTGTTCGCATGGGGAAAAATTTGGGGATTGCTTTACAAGGGATAACACAGCCTGTCCACTTGCCGGGAAATAATGATACCTTTGGCCTGGGCTTTAAACCTACTTATACCAACATCCAAAGAGCCAAAAGAATGAAGAAGAAAAGTTTGACCCTCCCGAAACCAATTCTAAAATTATCCGACACCTTTACTAGGCCTGGTACACAAAGATATTTAACAGTTGTTGTGTCAAGATATGCTGAAATAAGGCCAGATGCGGAGCTTCTCGCAAGGTTTGAAATGTTGTTTGGGGATGTAAACATGTTGGAGATGGGTGATGGGACAAGTAAAATGGATGTCCAGTTCGTGAGGCCCAACGGTACATTTAATAATTGGGAAGCTACTCCTCTTCCGATCAGGAGGGAGTTGTGGTAGTTAGCTTTCAAAAATATTTCATCATTCCCAAAGTTGTTTTATTTTGTAATCCCCACACCCCACTCAAAATCAAATGTATCCAACCTCTGTTATCTTTTTAAAAAAAATATCAATGAAATGCAATTTCTTCTTCTTTCTTCACTTTTGCCTTATTTTTATTTTTTCTTCTTTTTGTACAATCTAATATTCACTGATTCTGATGATATGTCATGCATGAAGGATTCCCGGCCCGATCTTGACAATCGAACAGTTATACAAGAGATTGAAAATAAAAGTGAAATAGAATATGAAGATGAGGAAACACTGGATGAAATCAGTAAAGATTTGAATCAATATGATGAAAACCCAAACCGAACTTAAATGAGACAGAATCTATTAATCTGGGGAGTGAGGATAACATCCGGGAAACACAAATCAGTGTACACCTAGAGGCTTCCCTCAGAGAAGAGCTAATAAAGTTATTACATGAATACATGGACATATTTGCCTGGTCCTATGATGACATGCCCGGACAAAGCACTGATCTAGTGGTACATAAATTGCCCATTTATCCAGAATGTCGGCCGGTAAAATAGAAGTTGAGAAAGTTTAAAACAGATATCAGAGTGAAAATAAAAGAAGAGGTTAATAAGCAGTTTGAGGCGAAGGTCATACGAGTTACTAACTATCCCACCTGGTTAGCAAATGTTGTGCCAGTTCCAAAGAAAGACGGAAAAACCAGGGTGTGTGTTGACTACAGAGACCTCAACAAGGCTAGTCCAAATGATGATTTTCCATTACCGAATATCCATATATTGATCGACAATTGCGCCAAACATGAAATTGGATCTTTTGTAGATTGTTATGGGGTTATCATCAAATCCTAATGGACGAAGAAGATGCAGAGAAAACAACTTTTATCATGCCTTGGGGAACATACTGCTATAGAGTTATGCCGTTTGGGTTGAAGAATGTGGGAGCTACTTATATGAGGGCAATGACCACAATGTTTCATGATACGATGCACCGAGAAATAGAAGTGTATGTGGACGATGTCATTATAAAGTCCAAAAAGCAATGTGATCATGTCAAAGACTTGAGGAAGTTCTTCTAAAGGCTCCGAAGATATAATCTTAAGCTCAATCCAACAAAATGTGCTTCCGGGGTGCCTTCAGGAAAGCTATTGGGATTTATAGTAAGCTGGCGAGGCATTGAACTAGATCCATAAAAGATAAAACAATTCAGAATTTGCCTCCGCCGAAGAACAAGAAGGAATTAATGAGCTTACTAGGCAGGTTGAACTATATTAGCAGGTTCATTGCTCAGCTGACATCAACATGTGAACATATTTTCAAATTGTTGAAGAAAGATGTAACAGTGAAGTGGACTGATGAATGTCAAGAAGCCTTCGATAAGATTAAGGAATATTTGGCTAATCCTCTAGTGTTAGTTCCTCCAGAGCTGGGAAGACCTTTGATCTTATATTAGATAGTGCTAGACAACTCGTTTGGTTGTGTACTGGGGCAGCATGATGAGACTGACAAGAAAGAGCAAGCTATATATTACCTTATTAAAACGTTCACATCTTATGAGGTAAAATATACTCAGTTAGAAAGAAAATGTTGTGCATTAACCTGGGTCGCTCAGAAACTAAAACACTACTTATCGGCTTACACCACATATCTGATATCATGGTTAGATCCTTCGAAGTATATATTTCAGAAGCCCATGCCTACAGGAAGACTTGCTAAATGCTAAATTGTGCTCACATAATTTGACATCATTTATGTAACACGTACGACAATGAAGGCACAAGAAGTTGCAGATCATCTAGCAGGAAATCCAGTGGATGATGAATATGAGACGCTAAAGACATATTTTCCGGATGAGGAGGCAATGAATGTTGATGAAATAGAGCAAAGTGACAAGACAGGTTGGAAAATGTACTTCGACGGAGTTGTCAACAGTAAAGGAGTTGGAATTGGAGCAGTACTTATTTCAGAAATGGGTTAGCACTATCCTGTTACCGCTCAGCTTCGATTTTTCGGTACCAACAATATGGCCGAATATGAAACATGTAAATTGGGACTGATGATGGCAATATATATGGGACTTCAATAGATTTTGGTCGTGGGTGACACGGATCTTTTGATACATCAAATTCAGGGAGAATGGGAGACAGGAGATTTGAAATTGATACCTTATCGTCATTGTCTACATGAGTTATCCCAAAGATTTCAATCTATAGAGTTTAAACACATCCCAAGAATGCACAATGAGGTAGCAGATGCTCTGGCCACATTATCCTCTATGTTACATCATCCGGATAAAGCCTATATAGATTCACTTCAGATACAGGTGTATGATTAAAATGCTTATTGTTTCTCTATGGACGGAGAGCTAGATGGAGAACCGTAGTATCGTGATATCAAGGAATACTTGAAGACATGAAAATACCCAGAACAAGCCACTGGAGATCAGAAGAGGGATGTAAGACGCTTAGCAAATGGTTTTTTCCTCAGTGGAGGAATTATATATAAAAGAACACCAGACTTGGGTTTGCTGAGATGTGTGGATGTGCAACAAGCTGACATGATTATGACTGAGGTACATGCGGGAGCTTGCGGACCTCATACGAGCGGGTATGTCTTAACAAAGAAGATATTGAAAGCAGGATATTATTGGCTCACCATGGAACGAGACTGTATTAGGTATGTGAAGAAATGCCACCAATGTCAAGTGCATGGGGATTTGATTCATTCCCCACTTTATGAATTGCATACGATGTCTGCACCTTGGCCGTTTGTTGCTTGGGGCATGGACGTCATCGGACCAATAGAGCCTGCAGCTTCTAACGGACACAGATTTATCTTGGTCGCGATTGACTACTTTACCAAATGGGTGGAGGCAAAGACATTCAAGGCGGAGACAAAGAAGGCTGAGGTGGATTTCGTGCATGAAAATATCATATGACGATTCAGAATTCCTAAAGAAATTATCACAGACAATGGGGCAAATCTGGACAGTCATCTCATGGCGGAAGCATGTCAGAGATTTAAAATCCTGCATCGTAACTCTACGCCATACAAACCAAAGGCAAATGGAGCGGTAGAAGCTGCAAATAATAATATAAAGAAGATTCTCAGGAAAATGGTGGAAGAGTCTAGACAATGGCATGAGAAGTTACTTTTCGCTCTTATGGGTTATCACACAACATTACGTACTTCTATTGGTGCCACACCCTATTCATTGGTGTATGGAACAGAGGCTGTTATACGCGCATAAATTGAGATACCATCTCTTCGAATCATAGCTGAGGCTGAGATCGATGATGATGAATGGGTAAAAGCCCAGTTGGAACAATTGAATCTGATTGATGAGAAGAGGTTAGCAGCAATTTACCATGGGCAATTATATCATCGAAGAATGGCTAGAGCATATAATGAGAAGGTGCGTCCTCAAAAATTTGAAGTAGGACAATTGGTATTGAGGCGTCTCTTGTTGCATTGGGCTGAAGCGAAAGGAAAATTTGCACCAAACTGGCAAGGACCGTTCATGGTATCACGGGTGTTATCCAATGGAGCTCTATATATGACATATGTTGAAGGGATATGTGTAGAGACTGCTATGAATTTAGATGCAGTCAAGAGATAGTATGTATGATTCATTTTCATTTATATAAATGTATTTGTTGTGATTTTGGAATTGAAATGATGAAGGCATTTTATTCTCTATCCAAACACTTTATCTATTGACATCCCCTTTGAGCCTTGTTCGATCTATTCTTTCATATCCTTCTCTCAGAATTGTTTATGATACAAACAGAAAAGTAGCAAAATGAATAATGGAATATATATATATATATATATATATATATATATATATATATATATATATATATTATGACGACCCGGCCCGTCGTCACAGGAATTACCACCCCGTTATGTTGTAATTACATAATTCATGCTTTTATATCAGTGTTAGAGTCTATCGGGGGAGTTAGGAGTGAATTGGATTGGAAATGAGGCATATGGCCTTTTTGGAGGAAACTTGAATAAGGAAAGTCAACCCGGTGTTGACTATTTAGTTAGAGAGCTCGGAATCGAATTCTGATGATTCGGTCAGCTCCGGGAGATCATTTGTGAGATAGGAGAGCGATCGGAATTGAATTTGGAGATCCGGTGTAGAAATAGGCTTGAATTGGCTAAGGTTGAATTTTGGCGAAATCCGATCGATAGGTGAGATTTTGATCCGGAGTCGGAATGGAATTCCGACAGTTGCAGTAGTTCCGTTAGGTGATTTTGGATGTGCCTGCAAAATTTCAGGTCATTCAGAGGTTGTTTGGTCGGGTTCTTGATCAAATGTCGATTTCGGAAGTTTTGAAGAAACTTAGGCTTGAATCCGTGCGTAATTGGTGATTTTGATGTTTAGGATGGTGTTTTTATGATTGGAACAAGTTCTAATTGTGTTATGGAGTATGTTAGTGGTTTTCGTTGGGGTCCCGGGGGCCTCGGGATGAATTCGGGGGTCCAAACGGACCATTTTTGGCCTTAGACAACAGCTGAATTGCTGCTGTGTCTGCAGAAGGAAATCCTTCATCGCGTTCGCGATGAAGGGCACGCGTCCGCGAAGGTCAGCAAGGGTATGCATCGCGTTCGCGATGGTCTGGACGCGAACGCGTAGGGTCAGGATCGGAGGCTTCGCGTTCGCGTGGAGCTGGAACGTGTTCGCGTAGGTGAGGAAGGTTGGTCATCGCGTTCGCGTGAGTGGAGATGCGAACGCATAGAAGAAAAATCCGGCGGTTGGAAATCTGTGCTTCGCGAACGCGTGACTTGGTGTCGTGTTCGCGATGGGTGGACGGAGCAGAGCATTGCGTTCGCGTGAGTCCTGTCGCGAACGCGTAGAAGAAAAGTCCCAGGCAGTGATTTTAAAACCAGAACATTTCATTACGGGTTTCATTTCATAAGCCCCCATTTTTGAAGCCTAGAGAGAGGAAGTGAATGGAAATAGCTGGGAGATCATCGGGATATTGTCGAAGGTAAGTTTTGTGGTTTAATTACACACTTTTATCATGGAATCATGAATCATTTCTATGGAAATGGAGGATTTAATGTGGGTTTAAGCCCTAGGCCTAAACTTTTAGAAAAATATCGATTTGAGTGGGCAAATGGAGTCCGAATTTGGTAAATTTGATATGCCTAGACTCGTATTGAGATGAGGGTTCCGAATATATAACTTTTATAATTTTTCGAGAAGCGCACCAAAAGACGGGTTTTGACAATTGTGGGTTTTGATATAATTTGGGTCATTTCGAATGAATTACGTGAAATTAGCATATATTGATGCATTCTCTATGATTTTGAGCAGATTTGGCACCCGAGGAGATTGATTTGTGAGGCAAGCGCAAGGCGGATTGAAGCTTCTACCGGTTCGAGGTGAGTGGTGGTAGTAAATAATGTACTGAGGGTTTGAAACCCCGTACTAGCACTTCACAATGCTATATTGAGATGAGACACACGTCTTGAGACGAGTGTGGTGACATTGTGAATGGGGACTTGGACTTGGTCCTTCCCGGCTAATAGAATACTGTGTTGTATGACTGCTAATGAGATTATAACTGTACAATTGGGCTAATAGCCATGTTTGGGGCCTTGTGCCGATCTGTAGAGCACTAGGGAACCTATAGAGCTAGGTGACCCGTATACCGTGTTGGAAACATTCACTCAGCCGTAGCTCTAGCCGTATAGCATAATATGAGTCAGTACTAGATGTGTACATTGAGAGAGATTATCTAGGGTGGGATTACCTATTGAGATGAGATAGGGTCAAGGACCCATATTGAGATGAGATAGGGTCGAGGACCCATTATGAGATGTTATATTGGGCCTGAAAGGCCAAGTCTATATTGACTGAGACAGGTCCAGGACCCACTGTGATATATTATATTGGGCCTGAGAGGCCAAGCACATATTGACTGGGATAGGGTCGAGGACCCATTATGAGGTATTATATATATATATATATATACCTATATTGGATCGGGCTGCACGCCGCAGCAGTATATATATTGGATCGGACTGCACGCCGCAGTAATATACATGTAATATACATGTGGGACGGACTGCACGCCGCAGTATTATTGCGCTTGGGCTGTAGGAGCCCCTTCGGAGTCTGAGTCTGCACACATTCTCAGTGAGCGCTGGTGTATATTATGGGATCGGGCTGCGCGCCGCAGCAGTATAAATATATATACATATATATATTGGATCGGACTGCACGCCGCAGTAATACATGTGTGGATCGGGCTGCACGCCGCAATATAATAGTGCTTGGGCCTAGGGAGCCCCTCCGAAGTCTGTATACACCCCCAGTGAGCGTCGTCGACGTTAAATGGAGTGGGCTGCGCGCCGCAGCGGTATATGTATTGGAGCGGGCTGCACGCCGCAGCATTATACTTAATCATAACCTAGTATCTACTTAAATACTTATACATTATAGACATAGGTATGTGTCTTTATATGTTGAGGGTCGTACACTGTAGGGTACGAGTGAGGGTTGGATCAATGTAGAATCTTGTAGAGATAAACGTGGATTGGAGACTAGAATACTACCATAGTGATGACGTACTTGTGAGGGTTGCCTTAGATCTGCTAAGTGATAGCACAGGAGTTCTTACCTTCAGTTATTATTTATTATTGTTACACACTGAGTTGAAATATACTCACCCCACTCCCCTTCACTTTCTGTGCAGATCCACAGGTGCCCGAGAGCAGTTGAGACACTGTAGCTGTTGATCCTTGTCTACTTTTGTGGAGATTACGAGGTAGCTGCCAGCGTCCGCAGAGCTTGTTTTCTCCTTCTTTATCATTTTGTTGATTTCCTATTTGCCTAGACTTGGTTGTATTAGGATGCTATTCTGTAGAGGCTCAGTCTCGTGACACCACGATATGGTTGGGACCGTATTTTGTATGTTTTACATTTCGCTTATCACCTGATATGATCATTTACTATTTAAGTTTAATTTGATTAATAACTGGCTGGCTTAAGGGATAATATGGTCGGGCTTGCTTAGCATTGTGTTGGGCACCATCACGATCAGGGTTTGGGTCGTGACAAGTTGGTATCAAAGCCTAGGTTAACAGGTCTCGCGAGTCATGAGCCGGTAGGTAGAGTCTCGTTGATCGGTGCGGGGACGCCTGTACTTATCCTTGGGAGGCTGCAAACCTTTTTAGGAAAAGTTTCAATTCTTGGAATTCTTGTTGTGCGATTACTTTTGACTTGATCTGAACTTTGACATTCTATTCTCTCGCAGATGGCGAGAAATCGATCATCCGGATGTGGAGGACGACCACCACTACCACCTGCTAGAGGCCGTGGACGCGGCCCGTGGTCGTGGCGGAGTTAGGAGCGCCGAGGCGGTGCCAGCCGACCCACGGCCCCCGATTGCGGACGTGCCGAGCAGCACCGGATCGGGGCACCGACCGTGCCCATTGTCATTCCGGTCTACGGGAGACCCCGGCTCAGATACTAGCAGTCCGCACCGGCCTAGCACAGGCGGTTTCGGTTACTACCGCAGCAGCCGCATCGGGGATCGGGGGTGGTCATCGGACCCTCGCAGACGCACTCCGCAGCCGGGAGTGCGAGGCATGCGTACCCGCAGGCTCCTCCGGCTCAGCCTCGTGGTTCCGGTTCAACCGACGAGATCGAGGTTCGGGGGACAGGGTCCCGGCTATGACGGACGATGAGCCAGCGTCGTCTCGCGAGGTTCACCGGGTTATCTCCTCCGGTGTTTACTCTGGTGCTCCGGCGAGGACGCCCACGGTTTTCCGGATAAGTGCCGTCGGATGCTTCGTACGGCAGGGATATTGGAGTCTAGCGGGGTATCTTTCACTACCTTTTAGTTTCAGGGGCCAGCCTTCGCTTGGTGGGAGGCTTACGAGCGCCGCAGGCCGGTAGGGGCAGCACCACTATCATGGTCGGAGTTCTCCACTATGTTCTTGGAGAAATGGGTGCCTCGATCTCGGAGAGAGGAGATGCGTAGGCAGTTTGAGGGTCTCCGTCGGGGGACATGTCAGTGTCAGAGTATGAGATCAGGTTTACAGAGTTGTCCGGATATGCACCGTGGTTGGTTCATTCCGACAGAGAGAGGATTGGGTGCTTCGTGGACGGCCTCATTTATCCCATTCGTATTCGATGACTCGGGAGAGGGTTTTGAGTCGCACATTTGAGGATGTTGTGGATATTGCTCGCGACATAGAGACGGATCGTCGCAGAGAGCGGGATGAGAGGGAGGCCAAGAGGCCTCGAGGAGCGGCTAGTTCCAGTGGCACTCGCACCGCAGGCCGCAGTCGGTAGAGCCGAGGTCTCTCTTTCAGTGCTTCACGGCCGGGTCGCTCGGATCGTCGCGGATGGTCTCCTAGACAGGGTTATCAGTGGTTCGCACCAGAGCTAGCCATCTCTCGGTGCCATGCCAGCTCATAGTTCTTCACGAGCCCCATCCACTCGGGGTTCATCTCGGCCTAGTTCATCGGCCGGCCACCCGGCGCCGCAGGTCCTTATCGGCTTCGGTCCCCGAGCACTAGGGAGTTGCTACGAGTGCGGAGAGTTTGGGCACCACCGTAGGGAGTGTCCCCGTCTTGTTTCCGGATCTTATCAGCAGAGGGGGCAGCCCTCGTCATCTGGTCCTTCTACTTCAGCACCCGCCCCGCCAGCTAGGGGTGAGGGTCGGACAGCTAGGGGTCGCTCTCGAGGGGGAGGCCGATCAGGCGGACAGGCTAGATGCTATGCTTTTCAGGGCCGATCTGAGGCTGTTACTTCTGATGCTGTCATTACAGGTATTATTTCAATCTGCCACGGAGATGCCTCGGTATTGTTTGATCCCGGTTCTACTTATTCTTATGTGTCTACATATTTTGCTCCTCATTTGGGCACGACCCAAGGGAGTCTTGAGCTACCAGTGCATATATCTACCCCGGTATGGGATACTATTGTTGTGGACCACGTATACCGGTCCTGTTTGGTCACTATTGGAGGTTTGGAGACCCGAGTAGACCTATTGCTTCTCAGCATGATTGATTTTGATGTTATATTGGGCATGGACTGGCTATCTCCATGTCATGCTATTCTGGACTGTCATGCTAAGACAGTCACTTTGGCTATGCCGGGCATTCAGAGGATCGAGTGGCGAGGCACGACCGAGTATGTACCTAGCAGGGTAATATCTTTTCTCAAGGCCCAACGAATGGTTGGGAAGGGATGTCTCTCTTATTTAGCATTTGTGAGAGATGTGGGAGCTGAGTCTCCTAGCATTGATTCCGTACCTTTGGTGAGGGATTTTCCAGATGTATTCCCCTCAGACCTGCCGGCATGCCGCCGGACAGGGATATTGATTTTGGCATTGACCTGGTGCCGGGCACTCAGCCCATATCCATTCCTCCGTATCGGATGGCACCAGCTGAGTTGAAGGAATTGAAGGAGCAGCTCCAAGAACTCCTAGATAAGGGGTTCATTCGGCCGAGTGTGTCGTCATGGGGTGCACCGGTCCTGTTTATTAAGAAGAAGGACGGATCCATAAGGATGTGTATTGACTACAGGTAGCTAAACAAAGTAACAGTGAAGAATAAGTATCATATGCCTCGTATTGATGATTTATTTGATCAGCTCCAGGAGCTAGGGTGTTCTCGAAGATTGATCTTCGTTCAGGCTACCATCAGCTGAAGATTAGAGAGTCTGACATTATGAAGACTGCATTCCGGACCGGATATGGTCACTATGAGTTCCTTGTGATGTCTTTTTGGCTGACCAACGCCCCAACAGCATTTATGCATCTGATGAACAGTGTATTCAGGCCGTATCTTGATTTATTTGTGATTGTGTTCATTGACGACATTCTAGTCTACTCTCGTAGCCAGGAGGAGCATGCTCGGCACTTGAGTATTGTGTTGCAGAGATTGAGAGAGGAGAAGCTGTATGCCAAGTTCTCCAAATGTGAGTTCCGGCTTGAGTCCGTGGCATTCTTAGGGCACGTGGTGTCCTGTGATGGTATTCAGGTAGATCCGAGGAAGGTCGAGGCAGTGCAGAGTTGGCCCAGACCGACCTCAGCTACTGAGATCCGTAGCTTTCTGGGATTGGCAGGGTATTATCGCCGATTCGTTCAGGGATTCTCTTCTATTGCTTCACCCTTGACTAGATTGACTCGGAAGGGTGTTCCTTTCTTATGGTCCGAGGAGTGCGAGGAGAGCTTTCAGAAGCTCAAGACAGCACTGACCACAGCACCAGTCTTGATTCTACCGACATCTTCGGATTCTTATACTGTATATTGTGATGCCTCAGGAGTGGGCATTGGTTGTGTGTTGATGCAGGAGGGTAGGGTCATTGCTTATGCTTCTCGTCGATTGAAGCCCCACGAGAAGAACTACCCTGTTCATGATTTGGAGCTAGCAGCCATAGTTCATGCTTTGAAGATTTGGAGGCATTACCTGTATGGTGTCTCTTGTGAGGTGTTCACGGATCATTGCAGCCTTCAGCACTTATTCTGACAGAAGGACCTTAATTTGAGACAGCGGAGGTGGTTGGAGTTGCTTAAGGATTATGACATCACTATTTTGTATCATCCGGGGAAGGCCAATGTGGTGGCCGATGCCTTGAGTCGGAAGGTGGTTAGCATGGGCAGCCTAGCTTTCATCCCAGTTGGGGAGAGGCCATTTGCTTATGATGTTTAGGCCCTAGCCAATCGGCTAGTGAGATTAGATATTTCGGAGCCCAGTCGGGTGTTGGCTTGTGTAGTTTCTCGATCTTCCTTATATGATCGCATCAGGGAGCGACAGTATGATGACCCACATTTGCTTGTCCTTAAGGACAGAGTGCAGCATAATGATGCTAGAGATGTGACTATCGACAGTGATGGTGTTCTGAGGATGCATGGCCGTATATGCGTGCCCAATGTTGATGGTTTGCGGGAGTTGATACTTGAGGAGGCACACAGTTCGCGGTACTCTATTCACCCAGGTGCCGCAAAGATGTACCAAGACTTGAGACAACACTACCGGTGGAGGAGAATGAAGATGGATATTGTTAGGCATGTAGCTAAGTGCCTCAATTGCCAGCAGGTCAAGTATGAGCATCAGAGACCGGGCGGTGTTCTTCAGCGTATGGTTATTCCCGAGTGGAAATGAGAGAGGATCACCATGGATTTTGTTACTGGGCTCCCTCGGACAGCGAGGAAGTTTGATTCTGTATGGGTGATTGTTGATCGGCTGACTAAGTCCGCACATTTCATCCCAGTTAGTACTACTTACTCATCGGAGCGGTTGGCATCGATCTTTATTCGGGAGATTGTCAGGTTGCATGGGGTCCCAGTGTCTATTATATCTGACAGAGGCACTCAGTTCACTTCTCAATTTTGGAGAGCATTTCAGCGAGAGATGGGTACACGGGTTGAGTTAAGCACCGCATTTCACCCCCAGACAGACGGACAGTCTGAGCGCACTATTCAGATCCCGGAGGATATGTTGCGGGCATGTGTGATTGACTTTGGTGGTTCATGGGATGAGTTTTTGCCACTTGCCGAGTTTGCCTACAACAACAGCTACCAGTCGAGTATTCAGATGGCCCCGTATGAGGCATTGTATGGCAGACGGTGTAGATCTCCCATCGGATGGTTTGAGCCTGGTGAGGATAGATTGATAGGGACTGAGTTAGTTCAGGATGCCCTGGATAGAGCAAAGTTGATCCAGGAGAGGCTTCGCACAGCACAGTCTCGCCAGAAGAGTTATGCAGACCGTAGGGTCCGAGAGTTGTCTTTCATGGTTGGTGATAGTGTATTGCTGAAGGTTTCACCCATGAAGGGTGTCATGAGGTTCGGGAGGAAAGGGAAGTTGAGTCCCAGGTACATTGGTCCTTTTGAGATACTCAGGAGAGTTGGAGAGGTGGCATATGAGTTAGCCTTGCCACCCAGCTTATCCAGCGTTCATCCAATATTCCATGTGTCTATGCTCCGAAAGTACATCGGGGATCCGTCTCATGTATTAGACTTCAGTACCATTCAGCTTGATGGTGATCTATCATATGATGTGGAGCCTATTGCTATTTTGGGTCGCCAGGTAAGAAAGTTGAGGTCGAAGGAGATTGCAGCAGTTAAGGTGCAGTGGAGAGGTCGGCCCGTGGAGGAGGCTACTTGGGAGGTCGAGCAGGAGATGCGGAGCAGATACCCTCAGCTATTTGAGACTTCAGGTATGTTTCTCGACCCGCTCGAGGACGAGCGTTTGCTTAAGAGGGGGAGAATGTGACGACCCGGCCCGTCGTTACTAGAATTACCACCCCGTTATGTTGTAATTACATAATTCATGCTTTTATATCAGTGTTAGAGTCTATCGGGGGAGTTAGGAGTGAATTGGATTGGAAATGAGGCATATAGCCTTTTTGGAGGAAACTTGAATATGGAAAGTCAACCCGCAGTTAACTATTTAGTTAGAGAGCTCGGAATCGAATTCTGATGATTCGGTCAGCTCCGGGAGATCATTTGTGAGCTAGGAGAGCGATCGGAATTGAATTTGGTGATCCGGTGTAGAAATAGGCTTGAATTGGCTAAGGTTGAATTTTGGCGAAATCCGATCGATAGGTGAGATTTTGATCCGGGAGTCGGAATGGAATTCCGACAGTTTCAGTAGCTCCGTTAGGTGATTTTGGATGTGCCTGCAAAATTTCAGGTCATTCGGAGGTCGTTTGGTCGGATTCTTGATCGAATGTCGATTTCGGAAGTTTTGAATAAACTTAGGCTTAAATCCGTGCGTAATTGGTGATTTTGATGTTTAGGATGGTGTTTTTATGATTGGAACAAGTTTGAATTGTGTTATGGAGTATGTTAGTGGTTTTCGTTGGTGTCCCGGGGGCCTCGGGATGAATTCGGGGGTCCAAACGGACCATTTTTAGCCTTAGACAGCAGCTGAATTGCTACTGTGTCTGCAGAAGGAAATCCTTCATCGCGTTCGCGATGAAGGGCACGCGTCCACGAAGGTCAGCAAGGGTATGCATCGCGTTCGCGATGGTCTGGACGTGAATGCGTAGGGTCAGGATCGGAGGCTTCGTGTTCGCGTGGAGCTGGAACGCGTTCGCGTAGGTGAGGAAGGTTGGTCATCGCGTTCGCGTGAGTGGAGACGCGAACGCGTAGAAGAAAAATCCGGCGGTTGGAAATCTGTGCTTCGCGAACGCGTGACTGGGTGTCGCGTTCGCGATGGGAGGGCGGAGCAGAGCATCGCGTTCGCGTGAGTCCTGTCGCGAACGCGTAGAAGAAAGGTCCCAGGCAGTGATTTTAAAACCAGAACATTTCATTACGGGTTTCATTTCATATACCCCCATTTTTGAAGCCTAGAGAGAGGAAGTGAAGGGAAATAGCTGGGAGATCATCGGGATATTATCGGAGGTAAGTTTTGTGGTTTAATTACACACTTTTATCATGGAATCATGAATTATTTCTATGGAAATGGAGGATTTAATGTGGGTTTAAGCCCTAGGCCTAAAATTTTAGAAAAATATCGATTTGTGTGGGCAAATAGAGTCCGAATTTGGTAAATTTGATATGCCTACACTCGTATTGTGACGAGGGTTCCGAATATATAACTTTTATAATTTTTCGAGAAGTGCACCAAAAGTCGGGTTTTGACAACTTGTGGGTTTTGATATAATTTGGGTCATTTCGAATGATTACGTGAAATTAGCATATATTGATGCATTCTCTATGATTTTGAGCAGATTTGGCACCCGAGGAGATTGATTTGCGAGGCAAGCGCAAGGCGGATTGAAGCTTCTACCGGTTCGAGGTGAGTGGTGGTAGTAAATAATGTATTGAGGGTTTGAAACCCCGTACTAGCACTTCACAGTGCTATATTGAGATGAGACACACGTCTTGAGACGAGTGTGGTGACATTGTGAATGGGGACTTGGACTTGGTCCTTCCCGGCTAATAGAATACTGTGTTGTATGACTGCTAATGAGATTATAACTGTACAATTGGGCTAATAGCCATGTTTGGGGCCTTGTGCCGATCTGTAGAGCATTAGGGAACCTATAGAGCTAGGTGACCCGTATACCGTGTTGGAAACATTCACTCAGCCGTAGCTCTAGCTGTATAGCATAATATGCGCCAGTACTAGATGTGTACATTGAGAGAGATTATCTAGGGTGGGATTCCCTGTTCTAGCAAAGTGGGCCTGAAAGGCCAAGTCTATACCTATTGAGATGAGATAGGGTCAAGGACCCATATTGAGATGAGATAGGGTCGAGGACCCATTATGAGATGTTATATTGGGCCTGAAAGGCCAAGTCTATATTGACTGAGACAGGTCCAGGACCCACTGTGATATATTATATTGGGCCTGAGAGGCCAAGTACATATTGACTGGGATAGGGTCGAGGACCCATTATGGGGTATTATATATATATATACCTATACTGAATCGGGATGCACGCCGCAGCAGTATTTGTATTGGATCGGACAACACGCCGCAGTAATATACATGTAATATACATGTGTGATGGACTGCGCGCCGCAGTATTGTTGCGCTTGGGCTGTAGGAGCCCCTTCGGAGTCTGAGTCTGCACACATTCTCAGTGAGCACTGGTGTATTATGGTATCGGGCTGCGCTCCGCAGCAGTATAGAGATATATGCATATATATATATATATTGGATCGGACTGCACGCCGCAGTAATACATGTGTGGATCGGGCCGCACGCCGCAGTATAATAGTTCTTGGGCCTAGGGAGCCCCTCCGAAGTCTGTATACACACCCAGTGAGCGCCGTCGATGTTAAATGGAGCGGGTTGCGCGCCGCAGCGGTATATGTATTGGAGCGGGCTGCACGCCGCAGCATTATACTTAATCATAACCTACTATCTACTTAAATACTTATACATTATAGACATAGGTATGTGTCTTTATATGTTGAGGGCCGTACACCGTAGGGTACGAGTGAGGGTTGGATCAGTGTAGAATCTTGTAGAGATAAACGTGGATTGGAGATTAGAGTACTACCATAGTGATGACGTACCTGTGAGGGTTGCCTTAGAACTGCTAAGTGATAGCACATGAGTTCTTACCTTCAGTTATTATTTATTATTGTTACTCACTGAGTTGAAATATACTCACCCCACTCCCCTGCACTTTCTGTGTAGATCCACAGGTGCCCGAGAGCAGTTGAGACATTGTAGTTGCTGATCCTTGTCTACTTTTGCGGAGATTACGAGGTAGCTGCCAGCGTCCGCAGAGCTTGTTTTCTCCTTCTTTATCATTTTGTTGATTTCCTATTTGCCTAGACTTGGTTGTATTAGGATGCTATTCTGTAGAGGCTCAGTCTAGTGACACCACGATATGGTTGGGACCGTATTTTGTATGTTTTACATTTCGCTTATCACCTGATATGATCATTTACTGTTTAAGTTTAATTTAATTAATAACTGGCTGGCTTAAGGGATAATATGATCGGGCTTGCCTAGCATTGTGTTGGGCGCCATCACGATCAGGGTTTGGGTCGTGACATATATATATATATATATATATATATATATATATAAAGCAAAAGCAAAATGCAAACAAAAGAAAAAGACAAAGAAATCGGGAAAAAGTCAAATGAAACGATGAATTAATGGCGTAGTTTGAACTACGTCTAACTTGATCCCGAAAGGTTACGTAGGCAGCCTCACTGAGGTTTAGTCACAATAAAAGAAAAATCCAAAAATCCCCCACATATTGAAACTGGGGCAGAAGTTATGTTTTATAATTCTGAGAGTTGTAAATATTTTTAAACCCTCGTAAATTTTTGAGCCTTTATATCCTTCTTTCTTAACCCATCCGAAAGCCACATTACGGTCCAAAGAAAGACCTTCTAATCAATTTCAATAAAATAATAATACAATGAAAATAAAGGAAGAACCGGGCATGGACAACACCAGTGGCTCAGAAAACAAAAGACAAAAAGAAAAAAAGTATACATAAAAAAACGAGAGTGTCTCATCGGTGAAAACCTTAACCGGCACCGTGAGGCGACGGTGAGGTTTGTGAGAAATAAAATGAGAGAGTCTTATCAGTGAAAACCTTTACCGACATTGTAAGGCGATGGTAAGTTTTGAGAGAAAATAAATGAGAGAGTCTTGTTGGTGAAAACCTTTAATGGCACCATAAGGCGACTGTGAGGACTGCTCTGGAAAAAAGGAAAAAACAACAAAAATAAGATTGTTTCGGGTTGAAAGAAAGTTTGAGTTGAAATAATGGAAACTCGATTGAACAGACTGGGTCGGAGTTTAAATACATTGCATGGTCAAAGGAATCAGCCAACATACCCAAAGAAGTTCTATCACTCCTCCAAATTGAAATTCATTTGTTTCTGCATTTCATTGATTTAAAAACCAATTTGTCCATCGAATGCTAACTACCAGCTTCCCATAATAAGAGGTGAAATGACGGTGGATCGAAAAAGAAGGGAAAAAGAAAAGGGATAGAGGAAATAAAGAAGGATGGCAATCAGAGCCGAAGAAAAGAAAGAAAATAAAAAAAAAGGAAAGAGAAAAGCAAGGAATATGCAAAAGAGTTTACAAAGGAAGGTTGTTTAGCAGAAGGAAAGGAAAAAGAGAAAAGCAATAAAAGGGAGGAGCAACAAATGCCAGTTGCCAGCAGTTTACAACTAATAAGATTTGTTTTGTGATTTAGACAGGAACAAATTGTCACTAATCACTTTAAAGTGAATGTGACCAATGTGAAAAGAAAGAAAACATAAAAAGAAAATTCGGCAATAAATGGAGGAATCCATAGAGGAGGAATCACTCAATCAAGAAAATACCAAAAACAACAGGAAGGTATCATCTTTTTAAATTCACACCCCAATTATCAAACTGACGGAATATTTTTCTGCATTCGCATTTCATGCATCAGGCGCCCACCTGGATAACAAGGGAATATTTTTCTGCATTCGCATTTCATGCATCAGGCGCCCACCTGGATAACAAGGGAATATTTTTCTGCATCCGCATTTCATGCATCAGACCCCCACCTGGATAACAAGGGAATACTTTTCTGCATTCGCATTTCATGCATTAGGCGCCCACCTAGATAACAAGGGAATATCTTTCTGCATTCGCATTTCATGCATCAGGCGCCCACCTGGATAACAAGGGAATACTTTTCTGCATTCGCATTTCATGCATCAGGCGCCCACCTGGATAATAAGAGAATACATTTCTGCATTCGCATTTCATGCATCAGGCGTCCACCTGAATAACAAGGGAATATATTTATGGAATATTTAACTTCTGTTCAGGCGCCCACCTGTATAACAAGGGAATACATTTTTGTAATTTTTTATTTCTATTCAGGTGCCTACCTTCTATAACATGGGAATACGTTTATGTAATTTTTAATTTCTACAAATTTTGATTTGTGTTAGCTAACATGAGTAACACCGTAACATGAGAAAAGCCCACACTGGGGCAGAGGAAAAAGTTTTGTTGTTTTGTTTTTGTTTTAAGCAGGTATCAATTTGAAGGCAAAGAGTACCATTGAAAATCACAAAAAAGAAAGGAAGCAAGAAAAAAAAATCAACAAAATAAAGGGGGATAGTAGCACAGAAAATCAAGGAAAAAGAGACAAAGAATAATAAGAAGACAAGAAGTAGATAGGAACAATTGTAGTTCGTAGCATTATATCTTAGAATAGCTTCTTCATTTAGACTTTTCACCCCTGGTGTAATAAGGAGTAGGTCAGTAGTCATAGCAGTAGCAATGCAACAACAATGTCTTGGTAGTTTTAAACTACCAGACCTTCCCGAACTACACTGACCTGATTCCTGTTTAGCCCAGGATATGTAGGCAACCTCTGAGGCAGGGTGCGGTCTAAAGGTTTTCAAAATGCTTCTCACGGAATATTCTAGTGGGCAAAAATCTCTCATTACTGCTCACTTGTCTTTGCACTGAAACTCTTCGTGTTCCTGAGCAAAGAGGGGCAGCTGTGAGCACGTGATTTTTGCCCTAAGCAATAAAATTCAAAAATTAAAATAA